>BLKM01001701.1:557283-694584 GCA_013340265.1 Coptotermes formosanus | reverse complement strand
TAATTCTGTAACGACGTTTCGGGACAACCTATCGGTCCCATCTTCAAGGGTCAAGAAGTCTATTTGAACCTTGAAGATGGGACCGATAGGTTGTCCCGAAACGTCGTTACAGAATTACCACACTACGCTGCGTAATATCTCGGAAGAGCACAGATCTCATCTACATCGCGGCGGAAGCCTCGAATCACGCAGCTCTGTACACGGAAATCCTCCAGCTGTTGATTGGTATGAATTACTGGATATACTCGTATTTATTCATCAGTTACTGAACGACGCTGTTGCTAGCTCGGACTACACAGCATCCGATGGAACGGGAGAGAATGTGGAAGGAAGGGGTCGTGGCCAAATATAAATACTACACCAGCAATCATCTGGATGCACTGAGGAAAAACCACACAAAACCTCAATCACTATAGATGGTCTCCGTGCCTAGGGGTGTTCCACGGACTTTGCGAACACGAAGCACGTGCTAACCGCTCACACGTGTTCGCTGATGACAGCTGGTCAAAATATATCCGTTTTTACAAAAAGAAAGCTTATTTTAGCGCTCACAAAATTCCAGCAAAGCACCCATTCCCGAACCAGCACAAATAACTCCGGAAATTAAGGGCAACATTTACAAACGCCTGTCTAAATAAGTTGCAAGTCAGAAGGGATGCTATGGCCATCGGAACGTCTCCAAACCCCCCTGTGCTCTGCGCCTTGTTATATTTAGTCATGCGAGATCTCGACAATGTCTGGCATGTCGAAATTCCTGCTTTATTTTGCTCCCTGTTGTCTTAATCTCTTGAAACGGTTCGGTGGATGAGATAGAGTCGAACGTCGGACCAAGACGAATTGCACTATTTTGTTACGGGGTTGTAAAGAACGGTTTCCTGTAACAAATGTTTATCACATTCTGCTATTAATAATCCCTCTCCTCATTAATCCTTACTCTAATATCTCAATCTCGACCAACCCTCTCCTGGAAATAAAATAAATCGTTTGTAGCAACTAAATTTGTAACATCATGTTTTTTACTTTCACTACCGAAGTATGAGAAACGCCCTGCCAAGAGGATGCCGATACCAGGTTTGAACACAGCGATGACGAATGAGTTAATTAAATGCATAACAGTCATCAGCTCGTGAAGGCACTGGCGGAATTACATTGTTAATTAACAACAGCGGTATGTAATGAAGTTCATAATTCAACTATACTTAATCAGAGATTAGAACATAAACCCTGATTTGCTTGTTGTTTTGCACGGGTGTCAAATTTGGTCTCTCGCATTAAAGGGAGCACAAAGATTGAAGATTTTGAGAATGAGCACTGAGAAATATTTCTGTGGGCTTTACCTCTCCTTGGCTCGTGAAGAAAGCTTTATTTAATGGGTCCAACAAAGCAGGTTTCTTACTCTCCTTTTTTATGTGAGGACGCAGACACAGCCAGTCCCCGAACTGTCAATCGTAGAATGCTGCATTTTTATCAGACAATGTACAAAAGTCCAACTGCAGTGCCACAGCAACAGTTGTGCCAAATGTGCCAGTATATTCTTACAGACAAGCCCCTAACGAACAGTTTTATATATCAAGCAGTTCGCCGACCAGTACGTGAACTACGTTTTGGAATCTTATGACAAAAACATGAAAAAACGACACTCCCGTGAATGTCACCCATGCACGGCAAAGCACCCTTCACAGGGCCAGAACACGCGTGCGAAGCCCACGCAGCAACTGTGATTACTGGCTTATTATGAATGAATGAAGAGTGGCTTTCATTACCGCAAAGAGTCCGGGAACTGCGGCATGTGCAGAGCAGACTAAGGGACCGCCTTGTGCGGAGTTACGTATACCGCGCCATTTGGTTTGTTTTCATCTGCTCAGTTGGCGGCAGCACTTTGAAGTTCGGAAAGCATTCTTTGTGATTCGACACCCCAGTCGGTCTTCATGGCCACCTACTATACACACAAATCTGTTTTGGCAATGCATTGTTGCACGTGGAAACTATTTCGTTACATTTCCTTTAAAACACATAATCATCAACAGAAGCAAATTATATCCAAAATGCTTAAAGACAGAAGATGCACATCTTAGTGAATGAGTATTCGAACTGGCGCCTGTATAACACGTGTATCCAACTGACACAGGCCAATACAAAACGTTACCTGCCAACGTCTAGTGAAATCCATTCAATATTTCGGAGACAAGACATGGCGAGGAAGCCTCACATTAAACACCGCGTCGCAGCAAGGGAGAAATTCCCTTTTTGGTAAAATAAACCTCAGCATACGTGTACACATACACAGGCCTGTAATGTAGAACCATGGTGCATGAAATGTTACTCAAAACAATATTGCGGAAGACAGACCGTATAATGTAGTCTACATATTGTCCAACCTGCTTATTGCAACAAAGAGACAACGAAATAAAACAACAACAACAACAACAACAACATCACCATCATCATCATCATCATCATTTACCGAGTTCAGTTTATCCTTCTTTTGTTGGGGCTACCATGCCATGAAGCTGGGGTTGTCAAGGTGGTAGCACCTTGTCCATTAAGTACGCGTGTTATATACAATTCCTTTTTTCTTATTAAGCAACTTATATCTAATGTTGTCTAGATATCTACCCAAATCTATAACCAGACCTTTCGTTAGTACATCGTAATATTTCCTTATAAGCTACACCCTCATTAATATTCAACCACTTGCTGTTTACAATTTTTCTCCATTTTCTAGTTTGTAGACAACTCACCGATACATATTTAGTATAGTAACATGATGTGCACATTCCCGCACTTTTTCTTTCTAATTTCTCTCAGTCTGACACTCCTACTAACCACCAGGCTACCCCGCGTCTTTTCTTCCTAGTACAGCATTACTGTTTGTCCAAAGGGCGTAGCTGGGGCGGGGGAGGGGGGCAAGTGGTGCCGCCACCCCAGGCGGCAGAGTCCACGGGGCTGAAAAACTGGCAGGAAAATAAGTATTTTAAACAGAGAACTTTAATGCCATGCGCCTAACAAATTTTAAATTATTGAGCCAGATACAAATTCAATAAATAGGCCTAATTGTGGCATTTTTAAAATCCATAGTTTCTGTCAGATGAAGTCATTTTGATTATGCGCCTGGGCGCCAAACAACCTAGCTACGCCAGTGTTTGCCGCTGCTGAAGTCCATGTCCCCATGCAATGTTAACAAACCCATTTCCGACATTTCTCCTCCATACCATTCCAGCTCTCGTTTACCAGTTAACTTATTTATTTTAAATCACACTTCTGTAACAACGGAATACGTTGTGATGAAGATCCTTGAAGCAGCTCCGCGTCTTCAGGTTCTGCAGGTTTCTTCCGTATCGTCTGATCTCTACTGCGAAATATCATAGATCAAGGTACAGGTTTCGCGGCGGGCAGCTGGTCGAATCGCAGTCACGCGCTAGCCTTACCCGTTTGCTGTTTGCCTTCAGACTGAAACCTCTCCTTCCGTCTATTTGCTTTTTGCCACGAGTGTCACATTCCCACCATTCGTGCTGAAATAATCACCAACTACACAAAACAGGCTACACAGTGTGTAAGAATCGGAGATTCTTGTGACCTAGATAAAGTGTGGAGTTTATGTCACAAAATCTAGCCTCCCTGTCTTACGGAACAACTCCTGACGAAAATTAAGGCTTACTGCAACAAGGAAAGAACTCCACTATATATATATATATATATATATATATATATATATATATATATATATCCGTTTAGACAATCATGATGATGATGATGTTGTTGTTGTTGTTATTGTTATTGTTGTTGTTGTTGTTGTTACTCTTCAGATCGCGCACGTTACACAGGCGTAAGAGGCTGTAATCAAATGCCTCAAGACAGAAACCAAGTATTTTAAGAAAGGCAAGCAACAGAAATTACTTTTCACTTTATCACAAATTACTAAGCACGCACATACCTCCTTCTGCGGAAAAGTCTCCCAAACTGCTATATTATTATACAATTTGTACGTATACATTAGTACATGCAAACATATCGATTTTGACGTCAGCTGACAAAGCGTGACTTGAAGACGAAGTGGCCCATTTCCATTTGTCTCTCTGCACAGTTCTGGTTGGCTACAGAATCCGCAGTTTCGAGGCACCGACCGAACACTGAACGCAGCTGATACGCAAACCGCACGCTGGACTCAGTACGGTTACGAATTATAGCGGTAAGAGACTGAACATCGTGGATAAGAATTATTCCAGGGCACTTGACACTAGCTCACTAGTCAAGACACTCCCTATTCTTCGCGGGCCCCGAAAGTTCATTACCGCATTCACAAGAACACGCCACTGGGCATAATCCTTACCCAAAGGAATCTAGCTTAGAACTCCACACCCTACATCAAATGTAATGTAATGTAATGTAATCTCCCTATCTACCCCTGATCTTCCAAAATGACTCCTCCCTTCAGTTTGTCAGAAGAACATTTTTATGCATGTCGCAGCGCCATGCGTGCTACAGAACCCACCAATATCACCCTACTTTATTTTATCATGGTAATAATATTTCGTAGAAGTACATATTACGAAGTTCTTCAGTGTGTAATTTCTCGAATATAATTCGGACTGGAAGCTCACACACAATCTTGTACTACGCCTCAACACAAAACTGAGCACACTGGCAGCAGGCAGCACACTGCACACTGCACACCCACATGTTAACATACAATATATGATCACAGTGATTCCCTGTGTCTGTAAAAATGGTCCATTCATTGCAGCAACATTTATAGCTGTGAAGAATTGCTGGATTTACAGTAAACTAAACAAGTCAACTAATTCCATGAAGAAGAGTCGCCCTTGACAAGCTAACAGTGGCTCAGCTAGTCACGAATTTCCCAGCTTTTTTTTTTGAACCCGGACGGTTCATTGCCATGACTATAACAGTCCGCCACAAGACCCTATCCCGAGCCAGATGAATCCCTTTCACATTCTACTAATTGTATGAACAACAGAAGGGGCGTATGTAAATAATTAGCGTGTTTTGCAAATCGTAATGAACTAGAGCGGCAACACATATCAGTAGGCCTAGATCTCACTGAATAAATACACAGATTAATAAATGCGGAAGCATAATTTTATAACAGATTGATGATGACGCATAAACACGGCACATCTGAAAAAATACTTCAACTGCCTTTTTAACTGCAATGAATGGCAGATGAACTTCTACACCACATTCCTGTATTTTCCCTGCAGTTTCAATTCACGTTTCCTCCACATACCCAATACCATTAACAGGCATCGCTTTGGAAGCACAAACCAACACCGAATTAGACAACGTAAAAAAGGGCCTAGGATCTTTCAAAATCCATCTGCTTTTCCGGCATGTGTAGTCTGGACACGGTGGGCGAGGGCGAGGGCGGAGGCGTGGCTGACTGCATGTCGGGCGTAGCACCTGTGTGTGTGTATTGTACACAACTGGGGAAGAAACAGCCTTGCAGTCCGGCCGGACCTTCTCCTCTCCATACAAGTTGTTATGTTTTGCACTCAACAGTTCCATTGGTATAAAGTGGCACTTTCCAGCTGCATTTTATCAGGAAATTAGTACAAACTACTGGACAACCAGAGGGATATTAAGTTAAAGGACCAAGACATAAGCAATACGTCAACAGTTTGTAGCTGGTAACAGACAGAGCATAAGGGACACCTTTTCTGGTACCTATCTGACAAACGGCTACGATGATAACCACAATCCCAACCAGAAATGAAGAATGATTCAGTTCCGGAAGCCGTAATGAAGTCAAGGGAGATGAGCATCGTTGTAATCAACATGGTAAGCAGCGAAATACAGGGAGTCTATTTTATTGTATCGTTGAGCACAGCTGCTGTCACAGTAGATTTATGGCACAGGAAGCCGGCATCCGCCGGGAATTTGGATCACTTCGAGACTCCTCTACGACATAAGGTACGCTGTGCATCAAGGGCGAAAAAACTCTAAAATTCCCGGCTGATGCAGGCTTCCTATGTGATATAGCTCTTGAGATGAGGGACACGATAAAATGGACAACCTGTATTTTGTTTATAACGCAAACAAATGTGCATTTATATTTTTCGACAGTCTTGAATTAGATATAGGTTTAGACAGACCTCATAAGTTTTAAATTAATAAAGCAGTTACGCTCTATATATAAACGTTTCAAATTATGGCGCTGTGAACGTGCTTGTAAAAGCGAGTCGGCCAAGCCTCGTTCAGCGTTCCCCATCGGCGAGTCACAAACAAGACAGAAAAATCATTTGTCTTCAGGCCGGGGCCCCGCCGTAACGGAGTGATATTCAGGACATGGTAGGTCTGTACAGTACTGACAACGAGCGTTCTTAATCGAATCATGCGCAAAAAATTCGTCGTGCAGTAAAAATCGCCGTAAATTTCACCGAAAATTTCCCGGGGTTGTGTACGCAGCAAGTCGATGATAAAGAGATTAGTAAAAACAACTTTGCTAATCTCTTTATCATCGACTGCCTTAATTCTCTCCATGCGTCTTCGTGAACACCAGCTCGAAATTCCCCCGAAGGGTGCTCAGCTAGCTATTCGGATTTTTCGGGTGGTCGTGCTATACACCCCTATATGCCGCCATTCACTGCAACACCAACGTCAATTAATGTTCAAAATCATACCGGTGCCCCCCATCACACGAACAACAGAGAACACTGAGGAAAGCGGTGGTAGACTGGGAAATGTTGCAGCAGAATGCATAGGAAAGACGTAATTTGTATACAAAATTTTAGGTGAAAAACTTTAAGGCAGGAAACTACCTGGAAGACCTATGCATGGCTGGTAGTACAAAAAGGTTACGTTTTCCCTGTCCACGCCATGAAGACATACAGGGGCAGCGGAGGTATAGCTCCACTCATCCTTAACCTCGACACTAGATGGAGGTGAGCGCTTCACATAATGCCCACCCCACCCCCCGGCATTACCCCCGAGAAACAGCCCCGGTACCCACTGAACAGGAGGCTGGGTGGGGCTCAAAACCGATCCGGACGTTTTGGAGAAGAGAAAAATCACTTGCCTGTACCGGGATTCGAACACCGGGAAGTCAGTCCGTAGCCTAGTCGCTACACCCACTACTCTACTCCGGCTCCCCTTTATACAACAGATGCGCAGGTATGGATTGGATTCTACTGGGTCGGGACAAGGTCGGGTGACGCACTCGTGTAAACAAGGCAACAAGCCTTAGCTTCCCGTAACAGGCTGGGACCTTTTAGGCTAACTGAACGAACGGTAGCTTCTCGAGGAACATTCCGCTCGATGGGAAATAAATCTTATAATAATTCAACTTGAAATGTAAAACTGCCATCGCGTCATGACTACATCTAATAGGAACGCACATAAAGATAAAATTGTGACCCTCGGTAGCTGCGTGATCAGTTTCCGCCTTTATCCTCACTACAAAGGATCAATGAAAGGAAGGGGCTATCCGACGTGTATTACACGACTGCGCTGCCGGTGTTAGGCAGGCATGGTGCCCGGGTCGGGATACGAGGGGGTAATGTGGGGTGGATTCGGCTGCAAAGCGACACCGACGCATGGAAAGAATTCACAGGGATAAGGGGTAGGAGTGTTAGTTCATTCTGAATGCACAGCTGGGTTTGGAGTGTGTAAAAATAAAACCACTGCCAACCGCAGCGGAGTGATATCACATTCTGCCTTCCCAATTCGAACAGACGGAACAACTGGATCAAATTTTTTCGCGATTTTCTTCGGTTCTTCAGTGAGGAAATGGCGCTTAAAATGGGCCACTACCACTCCCTTACGCATCTCTTCTGATTCATTATGAAGTCATCCCACACAGTACATCACTCACATAATTTCAACAGTCCTAAACAATAAAACACATACACAAAGCAACCAGCTTTATTTTTATATTGTTCACTTACCGAATGCAATCCGGACCTGGTGGAGTTTTATTGGATGTCTGGAGAAGCAGGGCCGTATACTGTGTTATCAGCATCTCCTCCAAACACTACACACGCAATTCCTGGACAAACAGCAACACTTTACACACTGCCACTTCTTCAGAATCACCGACCGACTGACTGATGGATCATCTAACTCGATTTACCGTGAGAGGCGCACAAATCTGATTTAAACTACAAAAATTGACTACCACTTTACAGGCAGGGATGATAATTTTATTAGACGGAATAATCCATCATAGAAAAGGCGTGTGTCTTACGCCACCGTCCCTTCCGAGATACTGTCAAATACCATCTTGGAGTTCTGAATGTGCGATATTACCGATACTTTGAACAACTGTTTTCATCAACACCCTCACTCGGTTAACCTCCTACCAAATCCCATTAACACCCTTATTTATCCTTTCTAAGTACCGACCACAGCAATTCGTCCAAACGTCAGGACCCACAGTTCATTTCATGCACCAATTCGCCAACAAGGGGTAAAGAAGTAAGCATTTTCACCACCTCGCTAATGTAACGTCTCGCAGCAACTCACACAACAAAATCGAGTCATGAATAATCCCTTTTGAGGCTCACAATTTGCAGTAGGCCTGTTCCATTTCCTATTTGATAATTCAGTCCAGGCTACTGCGACAGCAGCACAGTCTTCGTGATTACTTGAACTTAAATCCCCGATGTACTGCTGTATGCTGCCCTAAAACCTTCGAACTGCTATAGCTTTGTATTTAGTACTAGAGGCATGCATGATATTATTACCACAGACTCGGCCGCAAAGGTACAAAAGTGTCTCCTCCTCAGTCCGCGTTGATGTCATACGTTTCGGTGACGAAGAAATTTGCCCAAGCAACGACTCTCTTTAATCTTTATGACGAATAAAGCAAGGACTCGACGAACGACACACAGCATGCCCAGGGATCCCATTCTTCAAAAATAAAAATAAAAAAAGGGACACAATATAATTTAGGTGGGGGTTAGAAGCAAAATTTTTAACTTTCACGCAATAAAAAGAACTGTAATTTACTAATGTTACTACAACAAGACAACTCACGTAACAAAATTATTATATACAGATACAAGAACGAAATAGTAATAATAATAATAACAATACCGAAACTCAGACGCTCAGCTCACTTCACATATCCTTTACTCATCTTTAGCACTCTCAGTCCTGAATCGTACAGTCCCTAGCCTATACATCTTCCTGTCCGCTCTCGTTCCTTCCTATTACTGGCCGGTTGATGGCTGTCCTACTCCTACAGATATTTCCTGGCACCGTGGCAGAGTTAACACCTGCGTGCGCAATGTCAGAAATGTCGTATTTTTATGACTTGGAAAACCCAGGAACATTCAGCGCCACTAACCTAGTTTTGTGGGACCCCAGTACGAAGATCTTTTACACTAATAAAATCGGTACTGTCCCAGGAAAATCGGGACGAATGGGATATCTAAGAATGCCGCACGACTTTAGCGCAAATGCAACAGTAACACGACACACATGAGGCTAACCGATGGACCACTACGGATTTTATGACAGTCGGCAGTCCCTTCACGCAGCTTGCGCCAATACCTCTCACTTCGTAAAATCTTACCTCTCCACATCTGATCCCACATAACCGTAAGCGGCTGAAACGGCGTATTACGATGACCACAAATAAATCTGTATCTTTCTATACACAAAATCGTGAACAGAAAAGCTAAATGCTGCAACGGATAAGCAAGAGAAAATAATCCAGGGTACATGTCCCAAAGTGACCCCACGAACTTCACCCTAACCTCACACACTTCTCTGCAGCTTGTTCGTAATTTAGGCACGTGTAAATATTGCCAGCTCTGCTGTCTTGTTGCGATACCACAGCCACTTGAGGACTCACAACTAGCAGGCAACTGTTGATTTTGTTTCGGGGCTTTAGAGCGGAGATAACACCGCAGAATACACAAGGCTGTTAGAACAGGGCTGGGAAAATTAGTTTCTGTCGCGGGGTGGGATCCTTGCCACAAAGCTCATGTACTTAAAATGTGCTTTTAAAAATTATTCATAGGCCTAAGGTCTGTTACTGCGAACGTGAAGCACTGGACAACAAGCCATGGTAGGAAATCCTCTCTCAGCATGGAACTGTGTCCACGAATTTGTTTTGCCCTGCGTACGTAAGAAACCTTGAGATGACCCGAACACCAGTGCCAAAGTAAATATGAGAGTGAAGCTGTCCGTGAGCATGCCATAAGGTACATGGAGGAGTGGAGGTATAGATCCACTTATTTTAATTACATGCAGGTGAGTGGTCAGCTTCACGTCCCGGCCGCCTTACTCCCAAGAAAAGATCCCCAAGCATCTATTTAATAGCATGCTGGGTGGGCCCCAGAGCCGGTCTTGACGCTTAGGAATACAGGAAATTTCTTGCCCCTGCCAGGCGGCTAATCCGTGCCGGCAGATAAAGAACAGCACTAACACGTACCTTACGACAATTTCCGCAACAGATTAACCAGAGCAGCTTGTTGGCCTTTGTGTTAGCGTGGCCAACAATCGCGTGAAATACAGCAAGCAGATTAAGGGTCAACCTCCTCCCAGTTCAGCACCCAAAATTAGGAAGAAGTACGAAATAAAATACGCACTTTTGAAACTAAAAATGTGTGCTTTTACCGAATGTATCGTGGATTGAACCGTATCGATTCCTTCCCGAGCCGCTTAGCAGTGTTACAAAGCCTGTCCGTACACGCCCCGAACCTCGCCACTCGAGTCACCGACCCTTTGAGAGTGGACGTGCGTGCGGCGGCAGACGAACGAGCAGAACCATCGAAGTGTGTAAACACTTTAAACCGTCATGAAACACATGGCGCGAGTTTCATTTATACCTACCGTGCACAGACTCTGCCGAGGCAGTTAATTCAACGCAGAACTGATTCTCGGGGTAGTTAACAACGTTGTTGCATCTGCGCAGGGACTGCATAGTCACGAATGAGAACAGTAGATCATCATTAATGATGAGTAGACAAGAACTTGGAAGGACGTAGTCAATGGGTATCTGGTTAGCGACAGTGAAGAAAATTCATTCAGGATACCCGAGTTTCCAAACGGCACTTCCCGACTGGAGCATTACCGTTGTCCCAAGCAGCTTGTTCGGCCATGTGCACAACAATCACGACATTCTTCTCTTCATCTGCACCTAAACACAGGACTACACTTCACAGAACAGACTTCTTCACTTGCACGCATTCCTGTGAGTTGGAATTCATTAAATCACGCACTTCGAAAATGGGCACCCCTATAAGATGTTGGCATACGTATCATATTACGGAGACGCCAAAAGTCCTTTCCTCCGCAAACGCGTAGTAACGTCCAGGTAGACTACCCTACGTGGCATTCATCAGGGTCCACGTTCTAACTCAGTCCAGGGGCAGAACACACTGAGCTGTCACGGGTTTCACCCAATCTCGTCAAGTAATGCCGAAATAATGAATTAAAATAGGCCACCACCGCTACCCTTCACGCCAATTCATCATTCACAATCACCCTATCACTCGCGGCTACACAACCCGTAATCGTTACAAATCAACACTCGATCTATTTACTTCAACCTCCTTCAGTCATTCTGCTGGTCAACACATTCCAAGTTAAGAAACTTGGGACTTCATACCAAAATCTCATCACAATTCTGAACCAGTTACATCCTCCTGCCGTATTGAAGATACTTTGAGATCACCTGATCTACTCCAAAGTGCACGGAGCAAATTTCTCGTTGAAAAACTAAAAGTCGCAGAAGCAGTGACGAAAGCACCCTCCTTCTGGAAACGCGCTGACTTCCTGTTGTGGTAACAATAGCCCACTACTGAACGTAAACCCGAACCAGATAAATCTGGTTTCTCAAAGCAAATCCAATTCCTTTCAGATACATTCACGTATTATCCTGCCACCTACACCAAGGACACGAGTACTGTCTCCTTATATTCAGGTTTCATTACTAATACCTTGTAGGCCTATTCTTTTCAGGCTTCGCAAAATGGTGAAAAGCGACTATTAGCGTACACATAGTGTGACTGTCCGTCCGTCCGTCCGTCTGCATGAAACAAGTCGACTCCCACTGGAAGGATTTTCTTCAAATTTGATATTTGAGCACTTTTCGAAAATTTATCGACAGAATTCAAGTTTTATTAAAATCTGACAATAATAACGGATACGTTACACGAAGACCTATCTACATTTATGACAGTATCTCGCCAAATTCTTCTTAGAATGAGAAATGTTGCAGCCAACAGTTCTATATAAAATCAAAACACATATTTTATGTTCAGTAACTTTCTTCCGAAAATCATGCCGTTTATGAGATAATGTCGAAACATGGCGCATGCGCTTTGCATGCTGGATAACTAAGGACACAGACACACACTCGTAATATGCAGTACTTATTGCTTTTGCCACGGCAACAGTGGTTACGCGAACGCGCCTCGATGTTACGTTATATGTACATCGCCTGTCTGTTTTTATCCCTCCCATGCGTGTTACATGCCCCACCCATCTCGGTCTCCTTGATTTTTCTTATTTATACTCAATCCTCCTGTTACTTATTCTTTCGGCAACAACGTTTCACAAAGCCTCAACACTGAGTTTGTCATTTCACACTCTCACTTACGTTCGACGACCTGTATAACAAATCTTACGAACAGCATGTGCTGTACACTGTCGAAACTTAGGATTATGTGAATAATGAACAGGGATGTGAAATCGGTCTCGCCTGTTTTAAAATGGTCCGTAGAATGTAAGAGACTAAGGAAAACTACAATACATCACATTCATTATACACATTCAAATCTAAGTACGAACCCAGGGTCTACCGAAAAAGACAGAGCAGCGACAACTACACCACAACCTGTTCCCACCAATACAAACGCGGACCTGGTATTTATACAGTTAACCTATCATACTTCAACTACCCAGCGGTCGGAACTGAACCCTGTACATTACATAAGTACACTTACGGGAACTAGCAGCACATCATCAACATAATTTGCGTAACGCGAAATTATGTGAAACTGAACAACCACACCCACAGCACTCACTCACACGTCACCACCAACCGGCCAACTGCTCTCGTCTCAAGCAGCAAGCCGCGACTGCAGTGTGTACCCCGCACTACACAACCTGATTGTTAACGGCCCCGTCCTTGGCTCGCGTGTCGTGGCAACTAGTGGCACTGCTGTCTCCAGTGCAGAACACACGTAACGCAGAAATAGCCACACTATTCGTCGGTCGACCAGCCCGTACCAGTCACTACACAGACAATGATATCCTCGTTCCTACACAAGCTATGAGAAGTGATATATGCATAACACATGTTAATCGCAAAAAGTGAAAGAAAAAGACCACTGGAGACCCAGTCGTAGGTGCCAGTGAGGCTAGTATCGAAATGAGATTTTGAAAAATGCGATTTCAGGATGCAGAATAAATTAATGTGGCTCAGAACAGTAGTAGGCTGTCGTAAACACCACAAAGCTCTAAATGGAAGGGATTTCTTGACCAGCTGAGGCACTACTAGCTTCTCAAAACAGACGCCGCTTCATGGAATTGTTGTTCAAGAAGCTACATGAACAGTGAGAGTTTTCGTCTTGAACAGATCTAATCAGCATTCTTTCCTTAGGGCGAGCCCGCGCGAGACCACAGGTTTGCGCGGAATGCATTTTGTAAAATACTGCTTACAGGAATTTAAAAGTCAGGAATCCCTTTGCCAGGAAAGGCTGTATCCAGGCCACGATTTTAACCACGTGTCTGACGAGTAAACGGCAGCCGATTTCACCACACAGGAACTCACCTTTATATCCAGGGCAGACTGTTATCTTGTAGTCATATCCCTACTGTTGACAGGCGAGCAATAAGTGAACACTTCACAGCAATTACTTGAACAATTAGCATGTAGTTCTAGATTATAATATGGCAATACGATTAGATGCGAATCGGGCTGCACTCCATTTCCATTTCCTTTCTCTCTGTCTGTCTCTCTCTCTCTCTCTCTCTCTGTCTCCAATGGCTCGACAGCCCTAGCCGGTCAAAGCCCCTCACTTTCGAGGCTTCACGATCACACTCAGTTAGATACACCAAAGTCGGTAGGACTCCTCTGGACAAGTGATCAGCCCGACGCAGAGACCTCAATCTGACAACACACAACACTCGCACAGACAGATATCCACGCCCCCCCCCGCGACATTCGAACCCACAATCCTAGCAAGCGAGTGACTGTAGGTCAACGCCTTAGGCCACGCAGCTACTGGGATCGGCTCCATTTCTAGTACTGACAGAAATTAATAGTTAATGTTTTATGCTTTTAATGCAAATGCACTCGGTAAACATGAAAACAATTAAAATAATCCTAGCAAAGTGTTAATCAAAATCTCTTTACTGACTTTGAACTAAGCCCTGGGAACGATTGACCGTAACTTCTTGCGTAACATTCTCCTGACCCCTTCAGCCTTTCTGTGACGAACACCAAGTTAAATAAAATTATTGCACTACAGTATTCTGCAGTTAGTGTGACGGGGATATAGGCGACGCTGCCGGTTTCTTGACTACGATTAAGTCCACAACACAATGCCTTTACACAGTGAACCTTTGTTTTCATTTTGTTACCTCCTACGGCTATTATTCTTGCTTCGCCATCAACATCCGGCGTTTCCTATCTGCTCTCTCCTTTTTTATCCTGCGATAAGGCAAACAGCTGATTAAGGACTTCTTTTGCTGCCTCTCATCTTGAATACATTTCCATAAAAGAAACCCAGAAATTGAACATGCCTTGGGCATCTTAGAATTCTCAAAAGGTCTTGTAGAATACGCTATGTTACGATTCATAGCCCATGAGAAGTTTCCAATAAAATGACTACAAAGTTTCCAGCAGTACTGCTGTTGAATATGCAGAGGAGAAGAATGGAAATAATTAAAATACGTCAGAGGCGGTCTGAGATTGTAGGATGTTGCTAGTATTTCGCAGTATGAACCAGCGATCACTCTACACAAATACGTCAGATTGGGCGACGCCCTCACAAGACATTTTACAGCGAAAGTGTGACATAAGCTCTCTGGTTTCTGAAGCCGTGGGGACAATCCTGAACCACATACATCCACCTTCCATCCTCAAAACCTGTTTTTATAAAACCCCACCTTCAAACATGGCGTCTTTATTTTATGTATCGAATATCGCTAGTCACTTCCCCTCGGCTCGTTTATGTTATGAAGCTCCATGGCGCAGAGTTGTCCTGGAACTTCGCTCTTCCCGTGCCAATTACCATTCCACCTGCGCTCCACAAGATATCCGGGTTACGTAGTGGGTGTAGGGATCAGGCTACGTGCTAGATAACCCTGAAATCGCGACTCGAAGTCTGGCAGAGGAAAGAGACTTCAGCTTCTCCACAGGGTCCAGACTGGTTCTGCAGCCCACTCAGCCTCCTATTCAGTGGGTAGAGGAGGTGTTTGCTGGGAGGTAAAGCGACCGGGGGGTGAAGCTGAAGACTCACCACCAACTACTGCCGAAGTTGGCAATGAGTGGAACTATAGCTTCACTCTCCCATACGCCTTCGTGGCCTGTAGAAGTGCACCTTTACCTTTACCAATGCTTCATACACAAGTATCTTGAGGGGCTAAAACCACTGGAACATATGAGGCCCGAAGTCAATCTCCATCGAGAACAACTTTCGCACTCGAAGATTGAAATCGGCGAAACAACGTTTCTACGTCTCCGCACTCGTAGCTACAATATCGGTTGAGAAAGAGTGAGTGAGTGAGTGAGTGAGTGAGTGAGTGAGTGAGTGAGTGAGTGAGTGAGTAAGTGAGCGAGCGAGCGAGTCAGTGCGTGACTGAATGAGTGAGTGCGTGAGTGAATGAGTGAGTGCGTGAGTGAGTGAATGGGTGAGTGAGTGAGTGAGTGAGTAAGTGAGCGAGCGAGCGAGCGAGCGAGCGAGTGCGTGACTGAATGAGTGAGTGCGTGAGTGAATGAGTGAGTGCGTGAGTGAGTGAATGGGTGAGTGAGTGAGTGAGTGAGTGAGTGAGTGTGTGAGTGAGTGAGTGAGTGAGTGAGTGAGTCAGAGAGCAATCAGTGGCCTTCAGCGCAAGGCAGCAGGTTCTTTTGGCTGAAGGCGAAATGTGTAAGTGCTCCCGTTGTCGAGAGGTGTGATGCTCGACAGTGCTTCAGGAAATCGGGCTCCGGTTTGAAAAGGGGAATAAACGCTCTACTGGCTATACGGAATTATAATACCAACCCATGCACGAAATGTTTTCCACTCCAAACATGATGCGTTACGGAATAAAGCTCTGTCCCTTTTCACTGTCCTTTTTTCTTACTTTTGGATAAATATTTGATAGGATTTACGAAATATGCAAAATCAAGCAAAACTGAGATAAGTACCATACATATACAACAATGCTGTGTGTAAGTCTACTCACAAAATAACGGTAACCTGTATTACAAACATTAGCCCTTAGCACAAATACGCCAGTCAACTTTCATTCCACACCACATGTACGACCTACTAAATTTAATATAAATCAGTTGTTCGCAATGTGCACCAGTGACAGACATGCCTTGACAGAATAATTAGGCATACATAATGCACAAGGAAATGTGTCTGGCAGCTGCACCCTGTGCTTGCATCCAGTGTAGTAATGAACACTAACAAAACTCAAGACAAAAATGCATGACCTCTAAATCAGATATTTCAGCCAGATACAGATTAATACAGAGAATAAGAGACATGCTTCATTTATGTGGAACATAAAGTGACATGACTGACTAATCATGACATTGAAACATACAAAACAAAGTGCTACAGTACACTTGGAATAACTGTATAAATATAAGGCCGGAAATGATTCTGTGTATGGCAAACGGAAGCGTCTACAGCCACAGTACTCCGCGTCTTCCTTAAGTCGTCACAGCGTTCTCATGCTCTTCAGTTGGAAGCAATTATCGGAATCAGGTAATTTATTTTGCACCTTATCTCAACCGTTTCTCATAGTTTTCTTTACAGCGTACTAGAAAGCCGGCATTAAACAATTTGAACGAACACTAACGTTTTGTAAACGCAGAATATTGTAAAGTGAGGATCAACAGGTGAATACGGAGACAGGGTGGTTAGCAAAGACGGAAGACGTTCTTCCATACATCAGGGGCGGAAAAGCGAAGTATCGAGTAAAATGGAACGTCTTCCGGGGTATTCCCTCCGTCTGCCAGACAAAAACAGATAGGCATCTGACTGAGAGGCCGAACAAAGGAGTGAGCAGATGTGGTTCGATACGCCGCACCGTGACTCTCTTCTAACACACCTCATCGCACAGATGACAGTACAGAACACGCTGATATAAAAGCACCTTCACATGCCGAAACACGGCGCAGATATTGTGTTACTACCAGAATCGTTCAGTTATTATTAACATTGGGGCTTATAATATACAAACTTCATGAAATGCTAATTTAATTAATAATCATGCCATAATAGTACGCCTTATCAATGTTATTATTTATTAAAAACTTAGTATAGGTAAACAATACAGTTTAAAAACCATGAAATGTTGTTGGATGAGAAAATAAGGGAGGATGAGTTGGTCGACGCATGAAGCAGGCACTACGGAAATTAGAAATGCATACAAAATTTTAATCGAAACCTTGAAGATACCAGACCATTTGTGTCACCTAGGCGTCGGGAGGAGGATGTTACGAAAAGAGCGAATCTTACAGAAACACGGCGTGAGGCTGTGCATTTGATTCATCTGCTTATGGATAGGACCAGTGGCGAATTATTACTAACTTCAGGTTCAATGGGGTGGGGGGCGGGGGGGCCGGGGGAGGCGGGGGGGGGGGGGGGTAGGCCTCTTCTTGACTATCTGAGCGACACTTAGCTTCTGAACTCTGCTATATGTAACTGGCGTCCACAATAATAAACTGGGTTACAAAAACTAATTAGGAGACACTGGCAACTTGGTACAGGCATAAATCGGCGTCCTTTTGTAAACTCATTGAAACTGGAAGCCATCCACCCTGCGTCTGTAACGATCGGCTGTGTCATCCACATTAGGAATTCACGTAGGATTATACGCAGGTCATCTCGGAATCGGTACAGTGACTAGGCACTGGCCGGTCGACCGACCAGTTCTGGTTCGATTCCTAACAGAGGCTGGATCCGTTTTTGTTCTCCAAAGTGTCAAGACGGGCACTGAGGCCCATCCTGCCTCCTATGCAATGGGCAACGCGCGCTCTTTCCCTGCGGGTAGAGCGGCCACGCCGTGAAGCTGACCACTCACATCCATCTACTGCCGAAGATAACGAGTGAAGCCTCACTTCCATTCCCCCATACGCCTTCATGGTGTACACAGGGAAAACTCCACCTTTGTCATAATTATCTACAAAAACTGAATGGTGACTCTCTGCATTATTTTAGCTTTTTGCAGCTACTACAGAATCAAAACAGACCAACACATCAAATATGCCTGTTTACACGCTATATAATCATCAGCAATATGAGTTCCGTATTTAAACTGACGTTATAATTCTTCTTAAACATAAAATGTACCACGAAAACAGTGACGTGCTATTATTTGGGTAGACATCAAATGAAGAGCTCGAGACGCAGCTGAATTAAACCGTGGAATGTTAGTCGATGCCTGGACTTACAGACGCGAAGCTACAGTACGACAGGCACCCCAAGTTTTAGCAATTATTAATACTATACGTTCGAAAATGCGAGCATCACTGGACGCAGCTGAGGCATGCTAATTGCTGCGCTCTCTATATGAATTCACATGTCAGTTTGCAGCCAGTAAATGTAATCACTGATATTGACAACTCTACTGTTGTGTGTTTAAATTGGTTTTCACTTCGAGCCTGCACCGGCCACTCGCAGGCCTGTTTGTAACATGGACAGTGGTACACATAAACACGTTTCGTGCTCTGTGGCTCTCAGTTCGGTCGTGTGACGACCGAACCATGCTGACATGGCGGCCAAAGGCGGAAAAACGCGGATGTAAAACACCCACACAAAGCTGCCGGTTTAGTAGTACATTACAGACAGCAGTCGGTACGTTCACGGAAAAAGTGCACGAGGATTTGCGTGTTTAAGAATGCTGATAAGTCACTATAATGCTGAAAAAGAAATCACAGGAGCACGAGAGAAAAAATCAGCTTTCTTAAACCTATTTGTTGCGACCCAAATTTGGATCGCGAAGCTGTTCTGAGTGGGTCACGAAACAATGATTTCCACGATGGTTTTACACCATGTCTGTTTATCTTAATTTCACTAAATTATAAAAATGTTACATTTGTTATACGGATACTTTATTTTGCGCCCCTCTTTATCCCTGATCCCAGAGTCGCAACAAAAACCATTGGCCTAACCTGGGTCGCGGCTCAAAGAAAGTTGACAAACACTAAAATTAATAAAGATTATATGAGTGCAAGCCCAGAATTTGCGTACAACAGATATAAAAATTAAAAAGTATACGCAATATTTTTTTAAAAAACTATCCAACAACTATGGCAGCCGAGATAGCTTAGTCGGTATCAGGGGCGTAGTTTGGGGGGGGGGGGCTGGTGATGCAGCGGTCCCCAGCGGCAGAGTCCAAAAGGCGGAAAAATGGACAGCAAAATATATATTTTAAATTTAAAAAATCTGATTTTCCGCGTACAACAAATTTTCCATTACTGAGCCAAATACAATGAAATTCAACAAATAATTGTAATTTTTTAAAGTTCACAATTTCTGTTAGGGGCGGCCACTCTCTTTATTGTCCCGGGAGCCCAAAAGCCTAGCTACGTCACTGTCCGGTACAGTGTCTAGCTACGGACTGGACACCTGAGAAGTCGTGCTTCGGTTTTCGGCAGAGGCAAGACATTCGTCTCGTCTCGTCTCGTCTCGAAAACGTCCAGACCAGCCCTGGCGCTCGTCCAGCCTCCTTTTCAAGGGGCACCGGCAAATATTTCCCACGGGATAAAGCAAAGTAAACTAAAACTGACCATTCACACCCATTTAATGCCAAGGTTAAAAATGGCTGAAGCTATATATAGTTCGACTCCTAAGTAAGCCTTCACGGCATGCACAGGGAAATATTTACCTTTATAGACAACAACTACAAACTCCCACAAGCTTCACTTTTCAACACAGTACCCCAGCTTTCGAACGCACTGTCATGTCCAGTGTTGCTTGATCTTACAGTCTATACGCCTGCCAAAGAAAATGCTTTCCCTGAACACCAAGCCACGTACGCCCTGCCTTTGTCACAATTTTAATCATTACGTGTTTTTCGAAACTTTACATTGGCGCTGCGGGTACGAATCCATTAGGCTAATGAAGAAATGTGTGTACGCGTACGTCGGCGTGTTATAAAACATAATCCACTCGTACATTACAAATATTACACATCACAAGTACAGTGAAAAATTATGCCCTTTGAAGACGGCTATGAAGGATATAGGCCTAGATGCGGCAGAACATGCAGGCCGGTACAGTTACTGCAGATCTTAATTAAACCTACATTTTGTGCCATGTAGCATATGAATTATTCCTGCGATGGACAGATTCTGAAGAAACTGAAAGTTTTGATAAGAGTTTAACGCTAAGCTGAATGACAGCGGCCAAAAGTGGGACTATAGGAACACGAAACGTAAAACATATTCAACTCATTCATTCCTTCATTCATTTATTTACTTCTTCATTCATTCATTCATTCATTCATTCATTCATTCATTCATCCAGATGTCTGTCTTAAGACAGGTCAATAGCCACTTCCAAAGCGCGTCCTCCACAGAGTGATGTCTATGCTTCCGCTTTCAATTTCCAGTATCCTCTCTTTTCCTAACGTCACCCATTAGCTGCTTACGTCTTCATCCTCGTCTTACCGTCACTTCTATCCTTCCCTCTACCTTTCCTTCAATGACGTCCTTTAGAAGGCAGTTTCTATGCAATGTAAAATGTAAAAACCCAGCATATGGAATTGACCGAAAGGTGTTATTTGCTGACGAACGGACAAACACAACCTCCCTATCACGGTTGTTTCCGTCACTCCCAGCTGAAGGACTGCACGCGGAAACCCATACTCTGAATAGCCTTGTATATCCCGGACTACACAATCACGCGCTCTCGTAAGTGGATAAAATTTTTGCACACATACCATACGACAGTATATAAAAAATGAGGATCAATATATGGCACTAGGAAGGGTCGGCCCGCATGCCCCGGGCCGATCGATCTCTTAAACTTCGGTCGGTGTCGGACGCTAAAACTAACTTCTGCACCGTCAAAAGGTAATAAGGAAGTATGCAAATATGTACGTACTTGGGTACGTATGCATTCATGTATGTTTTTGTATCCTTATATGTATGTGCATATGTATGCAGTCCACGCACATTGGCGGCCCACACAGCACCCTGTCGACGGTACAGCGTAACATCCTTCACCGGGATTGAAGCTGCCGCAGCGTGAAGTTCCACGTAGCGCTCAGTTTACAAATACGAAGTCTATACGCCTACTGGCCTTCACATTGGTGTGCCTAGGCACAGGGGCAGTTTAGGTTCACATACATCGTGTGTGTATCTAACCACAATCCCACCCAGAAGAGTGATATTCCCAGGGCACAACAGTCCCTAGTGGGCCAGGGCCTCCTCATTATTGGGACTTCATGATCACACTCAGATACACCACAGTCGGTAGGACTACTCTGGACGAGTGATCAGCCCGACGCAGAGATCTCTACCTGATAACACACAACACTCACAAAAGAAAGGCATCCATGCCTCCGGCGGGATTTAAACCCGCAATCTCAGTAAGCGAACGGCCGCAGATCCACACCTTATACCGTGCAGAAGATTGGTATGTTCAGTCTAAACACAACTTTTATTTCCCAAAAGCGTTCTTGATTAAAGTATACATCAGGATTGCAGCTGTATAATTTTCTCTTTAGGTTACTGTATTGATGGACGCGAGCTCGATTTGCGCTTGCAGTCTTGACGGTGATTCAGACCCGTTGTGCTTATGATAAAACCAGAGCACATTAGTGTTCTGGTTGTATTGTAAGCACAAGGGGGTTGAATCACCTTAAGATTACACAATCATACAGCAAGTTCAGAGCGCCTCGTGATAAGAAAGCACATGGAATCTGATGAACGTGTTTCGAAATAGGCCCAATTTGTTCATAATACTATCACCACACAACTGGTGCCACTTAAATGCAGTTACATAGTGTATTCTGACTTATGTTATTCTCCACAAATACAAACTACATACGAGACCTAACACACTTCAGCTCTGTTCTAATTATGATTGTAATTAAAATACTGATTATGTTCAGAATAAGTGATAGCAAAATGCCAAAGCGAGTTATTTGTTACAATCCAGAAGGAAAAAGAAGAGTAGGACGACCTCGAGAAAGATGGCTTGAGAGTGTGAATAATGACATGAGAAGGCCGGTGTTAGCAACTGGAGGATATAAGCTATGGACAGCGGTGGATGGCGGTGAATCCTAGAAGAGGCCAAGGTCCACTTAGAGCAGTAGTGCCACTGATGATGATGATGATGATGATGATGATGATGACGACGATGATGATGATGACGACGACGACATTACTGACAGTCAAAAGCAGAGTCATGGACTCCCTCACATCCCGCCCATCTGATTCATCTTGATTCCAGCAGGGAAATCTCAAAGGAAAACACACAGAAAATAACTGGCCAGAAGGTCAACAGCCTTGATGACGCAAGTGCATGCTTTTATCTGCTCTTCCGTCTTGCCGTTTAATCACCTCTCTTGTGACAGCCACAGTCCTGTAATGACGGAGGTGTACATTTACGTCACAACGAGTCCCTGTGAGAAAACATTTTTCCCGCTCTCATGTACGTTCTACACGACGGTTTTACATAAATGCTAAACCGAGTTGTCATTCTGGATGCCTGGCACAGAGGTGGGATGGGACAGCATAACTTTCGCAAGGAGACCCGGAATGTCCTTGATTACGACAACAGTCCCACCGGGGATCGATAACCCCTCGCATCAGGGTCGAAATTCACGCACCATGCAGGCGCGTTGCCAATTGCTTTACGTATTTGCACGGTCTGTTCCACTGCTATCTTGCCGGCAGTCCTCTTGGCAGCTAAGTTTCGGACATCACCCGATGCTCACAGCAACATTTATAACGGAGCTATATTTTTCCGCCCGTGCTAACGCCACACGCAGGCGAAGTCACGAAACATCAAATCCTGACGGGACTGTCGGATCGCGTGACAAAATTCACAGAACTTTCTGACGTGTGCATAGACTTGGCTAGCATTACAAGACACTTCGAAATATTCGTCACCGTCGTGGCTTGGAAATGCGATCAGCCTACCCGGTATAAGTCTTAACATTTGTGGAAATTCGTCCTAGATTTCTGAAAGAAACCTAATTGCCAAGCCGAGATTAGAACCAGGAATCTCCCGAACGTATGGCATTCACTGCACCTACGAATACACTCTCCTCCAGAGATACACAGGTAAAGATATCGCTATACAGACATGGACAGACCCTGTTGTTCCCACTAGGTTGAGGCTCCCGGGATTTATACGCAATCGGCACACGAAGTTGGCAAGGTTGTCAGCCCTAAGCACCGGCCGCCCTTACCCCCACAAAATATTCCTGATACTCATTTCTGTTAGAGGCTGAGTCGACCCCAGCGCCATGGTGCGGTCGGAAGGATTAAGTCAACGAAAAATCCAATGAACCCATCGGGAATCGAACCAGCAATTTTCCGGCTTGTATTGGAGTGCCTCAACCAATTCCGTAGCCCACCTCCCCCCTCCCCATAGATCGCAGAGTTTGTTTCAAATTGTAGGAACACCACAGCAGGCCTGCAGCTGAGAAGTTAACAAAGAGATGACAAAAAGGGCTTCCAAGATATTCTGAGAAAGAGTAAATGTTGGCTAACCAATCCACGACCAGGCACTTAACTTGTAATAAATATCATCGCATAATGCCTTGCTTCGCCGTTTGGTGTTTCAGTTACTATGGTGTTCTTAAGGAACTTGAGGGCTGATCACGGCTTTTGCATCTGGTCCCTGCCATAGGCTACTTCAATTCCGTAAGCTCTATCTCAGTGTTAACTCTCCTTGGGTCTCAGGTGTTCTACAGGTCTTTTTTTTACGAGATCTTCCAACCATAATTTAACAAACAGTTTGTGTTTTATCCCATAACAACTAATATTCCAGCCACTTCTTCCTGCGTTTAAGTGCCCTAAAAACATGATAGGTCGATGTTTGAAGTTACTGCGCCCGCAATGAAAGCTGGCGCAACGCAGCTGCGAAGATACGAGCGGCCTCAATAGCAGAATGAGATGTGTGCAGGAAGTGGGAGCGTCACGACAGTAATTCCTTCCCATTTCCTGTAGCTGCAGCTAATTACCCAAACTGTAATTCCCAAAGAAACACACAGTCCTTGGCGTGTTATACGCTGTACAAGCGCCACTTGTTCCAAAGCATATTGCTCTGATGGACGGACGAAAAGTAAATATCACACGCATGACGTACTTCCTTCCATTTCTCTGCTGGCCACCTTGCTTAGCAGTGTGGTCCAGAGGATATCTTCCATTAAGGGAACGATAAAGAGCGGCCAATGAAAGATAACAATGGAAATGAAGTAAACGGAACTAAGCCGTCACTTGCAATTTGAATATTATTGACACTGTTATACTTGCGGTTGTTTTGCAGTATGGATGTGTTTCACACATCGACATTGACGTGTCAATTTGCGTTACAAGCGCGCCAATAAAAGATCTCAGTAATGCTTTATTTGGTCATCCTATTCAACCGTAAATCACTACCACAATAACAGAAAGCAGGCGCGAGATGCGGGTTGTTATTGAGTGCACTCGACGTAACAGGAACTCAAATACTACAAGCACTTCTAAATACACGCACCTGCCTGGCTGTTTAGTCGAGTATCTTCGTAGCTTATTGACTCATTCACCAACCAGGTGATCAGGTAACCAGTAACTCAATGACGTGAGTCAGCGTCGGTTTAACGCAGGTAATAAGGAAGTGTAAAACAATTTATTGAATTTTACAATGATGCAGATAAACTATTAAATCAACTAAACGAATATGAAATTTTATTAAGAAAACTGGTGGAACAGAATGTAGGATAAGAAAGAATACAGCCCAAAATTACAGAAAAGGCAAAGAAGTGATATTTGGTTTATAAGGCTCGGAGGGATGTTTTTAATATTAGTAAAGACGGATGGCAAATTGAGGCACATGACGTTTACAATACTATTTGTAGAACTAGACACAAAGGCTGTAAACTAAAATAAACATCTTGCATCGGCAGACATAGTCTTATGTACAATTTGACTCAATTAATGAATGTGCGATTTGATCTGAGCTAAGGTCACGTGAATTTTACGTTATGTGTAAATATTTTGTACACAAATCGTTGCTTAAGAAGTCGGGAACTTCATTTTGAACTTCATAAAAAACAGGTTTACATCTGGCCGAGAGACATGACAGTAAAGCCGTTCGAAAACGTTCGGTCTACACCGGGTTCATCGAAATTCGGGCAGTAGGTTCGCAGATGAAACACCCTATCGATATACATATACGGTTTCTCCGTTATGCGTTCCTGTATGCATTTTATGTAAAGAAGATATAAAATGTGAAAAATTAATCACCTACTCTTAATAAATAACGATAAACGGATAAAAGACCGAAACGCGCAATACGTACCGAAGTGCACGTATTTTCTCATCATCTAGTCATTCTGAGTGCTCCTAGCTGTTCTGAATAACTGACGAACACGTCAACAATATCAATCATAATTTACAATTAATTTTTATCTGTATACACATTTGAGTACTTGAACATATTCACACGTAACTGAAGCATACTTAAAATTCTTTGTTTTTGTGATTACTATGGTTACCGCATTTCCTTAGCATCTCTGGTGATGCTCCCACCTGCCATGTTCGTACGTCTGCTAAGTTTCTATTACTGACTTTTTGTAGACAATACAAGCACCACAACTTTAAACTTACCTCGGATATCATAACAGTCATATCATACTTCACAAAAATCCATCCACCGGTTCTTCAGTTCAAACATGCGGAAAGTACTGACACACAGTCGAACATGACCATCACTAAACACGAGTGGTAATAATACGACACACCTGTAACAAAACGTCTTTTTGTTTAGTCGCAACGTCAAAATTTAACGTGCGAAGTAGTTGGCCTATCACCGTCTTCCAAATTAGGTGACGCCTTACGTTACATTAAGAAATACTTAAGACCATTAACAGCTGTGGTAAGTTATAGCTTGACCACTCCTGCCGTAACCGTAGCATGCAAACATTTGTAAAGTTCTTCTGAGGTCATCTATAAACGTCACAGAGGGTCCCAAATAGCATATCGCACTTCGCATCTGAACCGCAAACGATGGCAATTTACACACACCACAAGGCCTTCAGACTAGCCCGCCGTTTTACAGACCGAGTCGTGTCTTCAGCTTCAGCAAACGTCGGAGTCGCACCGTGTCTACAGAAAGTTCCGTCTTCAGCTTCTAACTGTTGCGGTCACAAACCTCGTCAATAGACAGTTCTGTCATCAGCTTCACTCACTGCTGGTGACACGCATCTCGCCTACAGACAGTTGTGTCTTCAGCTTCACTCACTGCTGGTGACACACATCTCTTCTACAAGCAGTTCTATCTTAAGTTTCACTGACTGCTGGTGACATACTCCTCGCGTATAGACAGTTGTGTCTTAAGCTTCAGTAGCTGCTGGATTCGCACACCGCGTCTCCACCCTCTCAGACTATTTCAGATCCGAAACTTCCGACAAGATTTCTACAAAGTTTTGCGTTGATTGATTTCACTGAAAGTTTTCAACTGAATTTAATTTTGGTGTGCAAGCACCTTTACTGTACAGGACGCCCTATGTGAAATTAATCAGATTTTTCAAAAATGGGTCACCTCGCAAAAATTGTAAAATTTATGTCAGCAAGCAAGTTTGATCGGGCGGCAACGCTTCTGACCTGCATGCAAGAAACGCCCGGTTGGAATATGGGCCGTAATGCCAATTATGCTGAGTTTTTTCTTGGTCTTCTTTAGTCCCTGCAGGCAAATACCCCAATAATACCAATCAATAGGTCACAATAGTTTCGTCCTACACCTTTCCCAGGTCATCAGTCATCTTATCATCCGATGCTACATAGTCCGAGCGACTGAGAGCGTCATTAAATAACATACAGAAATAAAATAAAGCAATAATATCCGATATCGCGAATACTGAACGACACAGAGGACCCTTGGATTAATAACTTCTGGCCAGGCACTGTGGCATCTGGCGTGCAACAAAATTTACGTCACATTGTACCTGCAATAAATAAACATAAAGACCAGACAGACACATAAAAGTGCCTACGAAATACTTGCACTTGTCTGGAGCAAAGGTTTGTGTTCTTGCTCTGTACTGTTTCGTATCGAAAGCTGATTCCGCAACGCGTGTGTAAAACAAATACTGTGCCATAATTAATCCTGGGCCAAAAGAGTCCAGCTATGTGCCTAACCATGAGGGAAGGAAGAACAGTGAGGCCTCTTCATATTTTCAGTAATTCAGTAGTAGTGTTTCAGGTGCGAAGTGCATGCAACGACGAATGTAGTCTGAAAACAAGAACTAAACGCTAACGCATAAAGAT
The DNA here is from genome assembly GCA_013340265.1 of Coptotermes formosanus. Lineage (NCBI taxonomy): Eukaryota > Metazoa > Arthropoda > Insecta > Blattodea > Rhinotermitidae > Coptotermes > Coptotermes formosanus. The sequence goes on along the minus strand of BLKM01001701.1, from coordinate 666,959 downwards.
TTCATAGAAGGCTGTCATGACTGTCGGTCTATCGCATCGAAGGACTGATGAGCACCACAATAAGCCGCGAACCTTAGAGTCTATAACCTGGCAAAAATTCAAACCCGTTACCTCCAAAACACAACCCTAGAACTACTCAGTGACACAGAGAAAAAATTCTACTGTTACCACCGGGGCCTAAAGTCTGGCCGTGCATTTCGAAGACCGTCAGCTTCCTGAACGAAATATCGCGACTGAGTCACCATCCATTAGGGACGACACGTAAGTGCACATTTAAAGGCTTTCTGTGCCCACCTCTGCTTTGGACCGGCAGGTTCCATAGTACATAAGCGGCAAGGTAATTGGCAATAAACGATAACAAAAATTTGGTGCTCTCCCACGGACAGACGGCCATAAAATAATCATAATAATACAGTGGAATCCATTAGCCAAAGTGGGAAGAGACGCGCGGTTTTTAAGGGGCAATACATGCAACGTACAGCCATCTGGGCAAGTTAGAAAGTTTGACTGTAAGGCTTGATACTGCAAGAAAATTGGGCAAATGGAACTCACTTAGACTAGTGATATCCAAACCGCAATCCGCACTCATTTTTATCGGTTACGAATTACTCAGAAGATTGGCTTCTTCATGTGTTTAAATTTTAGGTGACTGTGTACTGATGCATTATGGTGGTGCCATTTTAACGGGGTTTCAAGCTCAGTATTATAATTAAACTGTGCTGAGGCTGGAAAGAGAAGCAACGTGCTTTGAACAACAAATGACGATCCTCTCCATTAAATTTTGAACGGCCATTACGCCGGTCTACACATAAACTACTGCATGTAATACAAGAGAAAGCAAGTGTTTGTGATGTGCAAGATCCGGCAGTGCTGCGCCACTTACTGGGAGTGCGGGTAATGAATGTGTGAGGGCTGCAGCTGCGTCCCGGGGCCCATAGCTCATATCCGAGGGCAACCCCAGGTGTTCCGCTACCGCGCCACAGAAACCCTGCTGCTATAGCTTGTTCTGTGAGCTATGGTCCTCGAGACAGAGTCGGACAAAACGAACAGTCCGTTTGCATGCGCAGGTGGAAGAATGAGATAGCAGGGGAACGCTGGTCATTCCTTGCAAATCAAACGATCAAACCAAAAATATAATTTCAAAAACAAGTAATTGGGAATATGTACTCTACTGTCAGGTACATGCAAAAAATACTTCGTTGCGAATTAACGCCTGTCCGCTTCTGACGTTATCACACATACAGATCTATTGAACAACGTTACCACCCGGAACAAACCTGGAGTTGCACTGGAGATATCAAATATGCAAAGTTTACGGTCATTTGGCTAATGAGATTGTTAAACCTTAGTTATATCTGTCTATAGGAATGAAGACCTATGAAAAATTAAACACCTGATATGTGGAGTGACAAACACCTGTGATTGTGGTGGTGGTGGTGGTAAGATACGCATGGCTTTCTGTTTTCTCCAATGCCACTAAAAACCCAGTATCAGCGTACAATTACGCATCATATCCCTCGCTGCCGACTCGTGAATCCCGCTTCTATAACTTCGCACATTCAAGCGCAATGTTATTGAAAACCAGTAATAATGGTCTAATGTAAAATCGTGTCTTCATAAACAATGAACTCAACTGAGCTAAACGAATGTGGCTGGGGAAAAACAAGATGTCTGAAAGGCTTTCTTAAGTAAAATAGTTTGCAAATCAGTGAGTTTTATCAGTGTAAATAATACTGACGTACGACTTTCTCAAAACACTGTAGAATTTACCGAAGAAATTTTTGATATAAAATTTATCGATCTTAGTAACATCTCCAGGGTTTCTTCATTTCACTCGCAAATTTAATGTAATAGCAACAATCTCTTCTAGAGGAAACTGATAAAATTGCAGATCAGTTTCATAGAGTTTGGTTTCTTATTGCACTGATGAAGATAAAATCACAATTCAGTATGCACACTGTGACATCGAGATGGGAAGTGTCGAAAGTTTTCTCTTCCCAGATCGGCTCTGGATCCAACTAGCATCGACCGAGATCCTGATAACAACTTTACGTTTTACACTATCCACGTCCAAGTCAAACCATTATAAAAAGTCGTACTCCCAAGAAGTTTAAAAAGTCTGGTTTTATCTCATCTCTTTCATGTTCGCACACACAACCCGTTATGGTTTATAACTTAACCTTCCAACTGCAGGCCGTTCCATGCGTATGCGCCAACAGTTCTGCATACAGAACTCCAGTCTTCTGCAATGTGAAGCTGCGTCGCTCGGTACGTGGTTACAGGCGTGTCGAAGAAACCTGACGCCTTCATCTTCAGGCGCACAAGGCCATTCTGCATGGTACTGGTACTGTTAAAGACAAAAGCGACACATTCCTTCGAAATGTCGGAAGTCACCCAGCGACGCAGCGCCACATCCCAGAAGACCGAAGTTCCACGTGTTGAAGGTCGTTCACTGTCTCAGGCATATTTATATGTTCCTGAAGTTGACTGTAGTTCCATGTCGAGGGACTAGAGACATACTGACAGTCTTCTCGCTGTTTTTATTTCTACATTGGTGACAGCGGTTGCAATCGAACCACGAACACACAATATGCCGACACCAGACCGAAGAGCCATCAGCATGGCAACAAGTCTCCTGAAGATGCGAGAACAGCCTGCTTCCAAAACGTCGTGTTCATGAAATATAATTCAGCTAGCGGACAATTTGAGCAGTTGCCAGTTACTTATTGGCACAACATATGGAACGCTCGGCCCTATCTTGGCCAGTTAACACATTTATGATTTACTCCTTTATAATCCTTTCCAATACCTTCCGCTTATGCCTATCTCTTACAAACGGACTGTCCCCAAAGGACTGTTATCAAAACGTTTTGTAACAAAAATGTTCTAAGAATTAATCATTTCCTCACATGAGGTACACATTCCTACCTTTAATTATTCTTAAATTAACTACTTCAAAATAATGTGTGAAAAGTACAGTGTTAAATGTGTAATCGTTTAAACGCTTTACCTGCCATTGCTATGCGACTCGCCAGCCACAGATTGCAAAGCCCCGACTCTCCACCTTAAATCGTACATCACCTCAGATAATGCCGCCTCGAGAACATGGAGGAAGAAGCCATTTTAATATCACCGCATAGCTTTGTGTTATAATACAGGGGCGGGCAGGAGGGCATGTGTTATATATCACAGCACCTCCGGCCTGCCAGAGGGGCCCAACAACTCTCAGTGTCGAAATTGAATTATTGGTAGCGAATGTATAAAATTCAAAAATCTTGTTCAGCGCGGCAAAGCAAAACAAACAGAACATGACTTACATACACGATGTTGCCATTACTGCGGCCGCGCGGTATGAAGATGTTGATCGGAGGGCTCTGACTGCTATTTATAAAAATAAGGTGGTTAGGCCGCTTTTCTGGTGGCAGTGATGATATTTATATGCCACCACGCAGAAACGGTAAGAGCCCCCGAAGGAGCTCAAAGTGTTGTAATATCACTACACGGGTCTACATCATATTTAAATGCCACGGTGTTTCTGAAAGTTTGCCACCGAGCCTCTGACACATACAGCACAATAACTTACGGAAGGGGAAGAGGAACACCCGCATTACGAGCACTGTGTGCTACTGCGAGGTTAAGACGACAGAAGACGCTGTACTGGCGTGCAGTGGGGAACCGCAAAAGCATACTCGCGTACATGTGCTTACACAGAGCGCAGACTGGTGCAGCGTTCTCTAGCGATATTACAATTGCCTTTATCACCATATTTTCAAATAGAGTCTGTCCACATATATTTACAATTTTTGTACCAAGTTTTTACCTTTAACAACCTTATTCCGAATAATTAGTTTACATTTCTGTTTATTATTATTATTATTATTATTATTATTATTGCTATTATTGGCACCAAATTTTCGGCGCAACCTCCTGCCATTGTCAGGATAGACCTGAAGATTGAGATGAAACATTGCTTCGAAACGTTCGCGACAGATCCCAGAAGACTGCAATTTTCAAGCTTTTTTTTTCCAATGGCGCAGCAGCCCCCAGTGCGCCAGGGCGTCCTCATTATTGAGGCTTCACGATCACACTAAGACACACCACACTCGGTAGGACTCCTCTGGACGAGTGATCAGCCCGACGCAGAGACCTCTACCTGACAACACACAACACTCACAAGGGACAGATATCTGTGCCTCTGGTGGGATCCGAATCCCAGCAAGCGAACGGCTGCAGACACACGCCTTAGACCGCGCGGCCATTGGAATGGGGTTTTAAAGCTTATACAGAATTCAAATTAAAGTACAGTCTGTGCAGTTCAAGATCGAATGCTGTGAACTGAATATCTACTAACAGCGCAGGTGTGAAGCGAAAATCTCTGAAGAACGACATCAAACCAGACACAGCAGTACTTACATTGCAAAGTCCCTGTAACCACCACAGGACAGTCACATTACTCACCTGAAAAATAAAGAAAAATGATGGCTAGTTATAAACTTACAACAAGTCTTACGCTGGCCTGCCCATACAGCCTGCCGGTGTAAAAAAACATTAACCGGACTCTAGACCGACCCGCCAAGGTTCAAAAATCTAGCACTGGCTCTTCGCACAGACCTTGGTTGGCAGAATAACCCAATAACCATCTAGCTCGCTAAATGAGCAAACGGCTTAACTCATCAACTAAGGCATACCAAAGAAGTAACTTAGCAACCAACCCTCTGTTAACAGAATCCGAACGTTTGACACCCCTAATATCATGTTCGCTATAGGACACGATCCACCTTGATTCCTTACAATCAGTCTTCCCAAGATTTCCGTTTTCTTCTTCCAAGTGACCGCTTCTCGAGAGGCTCTTCCCCCATCCCTTCTCCAAAACGATTCCACAGGTAGACGTATTTGTCTCCATCAGAGGAGCTTCACGCTGTAGGCCTATATTTAATTTCGTTACCCGAAAAAAGGATTTATTAAACTCACACGCACTGTAAAAATGACCAATTTCTTCATCATCCGATGTTCTTCATTACAGAGTTAAGCCTCTGAAGAGCGAAATTTGTCTAAATCATGTACAGAACTCCAGTTCGTACCTCACAAAAAACAATCTCTCTCCGTTATAAAGACAACTCTGTTAATGCCAAGAAAAATATTAAAACACCGTGTGGGCAAAATGAAAAGTATGTTAATATTATAGCAGGTGGTACTGTGGGGGCCATCATCACAAGCAACTGCATGTGGTTGTATGTCTCCCGACCTATATGGGCATTAGTAAAAGGCTGACGAGCCAAGGGTAGGGCTCTGACATGGGACGGGACACTTCATCAGTAAGGGAAGGCTAGCATGTTTGTTACAGGCTACCTGAAGTTTGAAGAGACTGCTGGCTTGTAGCAGACAAATGCCATCACAGGAGTGACAGCTGCTGAGGCGACAGGAAGTATACAGTTTGATGCTAACAGTTTCATTCTTACTGCGTGTTCTTTATCATGAATAATCTACTACGGTTTACAGCGCTGTCTTGTGTTATTTCCGTTTAACTCGTTAGCTAATTACCGGAATCAGCTGTTTTATATCCACAGTAACTAAACGCTGTAACGGCCCGAACCTAACTGGTCCCTTATACCAAACCAGAGATTAAGGCTATCCTCTGAACAGGCCCTTAGGGCTCCACGAGGTTCGGCTTCCAGAATTTCTAGAAAATTGGCACATGAAGGTGGTAACGTTGTCAGGTCTACGCACCGGCCGCCTTCACCCTCCATTTTGTTAGAGGCTAGGGCCACAGTGCGGCCGGAAGGATTAAGTCAATGCAAGATCTCAATGACCCCATCGGGAATCGGAAACCGCGACCTTCCGGCTCAATCAACTGCGCCACCACAGATTCTGTTGTATAAACCACTGACCTGGCCATAGTGAATAAAACGTCCGACTGAATCCCCGGACGCCGTCTTTACACGGAAACCGGGGCTAGCCGTCACCCCCAGGCGCTGATGCAAAGCCCCACCTAGCTGAGTCCTGCCGTCCACATGAGTCAGTGACAGTACACACAGCTATCACTGGGCTTTGCACTGTCACGTCAGTGTTTTCAGCACTACGAAATAGGATCTATTAATAGACAGATGTTATTTCTAGCTTAACCCTTTAAAGAGGAAGTGTATCTGTTCAATATAAGGACTCAGGGCGTACCGCGCTGTAAACATTCTCCACTTCGGTTATAAGACCGATCTCTTAACGTATTATAACGAAAAAGTTACTGTTTGTTCTGAGATCCGTACAAAACACATAAACGCAATGTGGGCACCACGTAGAATTTTTTAATGTTAAACCTCGTGGTATGTAAAGTTGCCGCTAGGCTTTAAAAGGTTAAACAAGAATTTACACTGACTGACTATACATTTCACGCCGTAAACCAAAGACCTTGACCGGTAACACTTGCGAGTACTAGTCTTCTCTGAGGCTAAGAGCGTTTCGCGTCTAAGTACGACAATGGGAAACACTGCTGTAGAATTTGTCTTCCAATGAGAAGCTTGACAGATTTCAACAGAACACTTCCAGCTAAAGCAAAGAGCGTGACATTTAGATAGGTGAAACGTGCGGTCCTTTAGCGCTGTCTTCATCTCTGACATAACCTCGGTCACAGTACGGTGCGGAGTATTATTAATTGAAGCAACTAATTGACTCCACACACATGCTACGCGTGTTCCTTCCCACCACGGTATGACGTCCTCATACTGGGCATGGCAGAATCGGCCTCCAATAGACAGACCCCTAGCTGCTACTAGGTTGAATAAGAAGTCTAGGTCCACCAGCTAGAATGATTAGCCATGTCTGATTAGCATGTTTTGAAAGCTGTATAAGGCACAAAACTTTGTACAACGGGCACAAGATATACTATATGAGAATGTGAGTTGAATGTATCTAGTATTGTGGATGTTGATGGTAGTATATCACATTTGGAATCATTTACTCTACGGACACTGTAAATAGTCCCATGTTAAAAAAAGACACTACGTTCAAGGGCAGGAACGGCCCCCGTCCTCAGGGTACAAATACGGTTAACACTTGCTCAGTTGCGTCCCATAGGTAAAGCTGTTCCCAGTCTCTGGCCCACAGGTATTGCGTTTTAACAGGGGACGATTGGAAAAATCCATACAGTAGTCTACATTCTTCCAAACGGACGTAACTGACACGGGATTTGGTCCAGTGGCAAGCTCTTATGAACATTCGAGTTCCATAAAACGCAGATAACTTTTCTCAGCGTCCGCGTAACTGTCATCTGCAGAACTCTGAGCCCTTGGATTTGGTCACTGCAGTCACACATCACCGCTTATTCCTACTGTTTTCATGCAGTGGGCCTTGTAGCCTATTCTGCACTGAAATTACTTCTGAAGTAATGCACTTTTCGACACATTGAAACAGCCCCAAGGACAGCACAAACCCTCTGCTATCACTGACGGAACGCACAGTCATACGTCATGTCCTCCTCGGTTTAATGCAGCATTGCTCTGAACCCAATGCTATTCGCACTTCATGCAATGGAAAATTTGGTACCTACTGTGGCTGTCTGGGCACCCAGCGACCACTCGAAGATCCAGCGACCCAGCGCAGTGTGACAGCCAAGAGTGATCAAACAGCCACGGAGATTCGAAACACACCTTCCTCAACAGGCAAAGTACATGAAATAAACACCTGCGTCAAGATGCGGACATACAGACGCGTGAGTTGCGGCACTTCAGCTTCCAGCACACTGGAGCGACTGGAACTTGATTATCTGCTGTGATTTCCTACTTCTGTCCACTACTGGAGAGCGTACATGAACAAGAAATACGGTTTATCATGCAGAAACTTTATATGTCATAAAGTCGCGGACATCTCAGCGCCACTACAGACTGATTCAAAAGTATACTCCCCGCAAGGGAATCCTGTTCTGGATGCACAGGAAGTGTGTTCCTATGTGTCTAAAATAAAAAAAAACATCCTTAACCTGCAGAAAGAAACAACCACTGAAAGCAGTCGACGTTTCCGCGGTTAATACTAGAGTTCTGCTGTATTAGAATTGTAGAACAGGAGACCAATAAGTGCACACTTTTTATAAAATGTTCGTAAAAGATGTTTACTCACAAACCGGATATGTTTCGGTACACATAGGTAGCATCATCAGGGGTAGTACTGAAGATAAAACACTAGTTATCTGCGAATCGAATACGCCTATGCTCGGTGTTTGTAGGGGAAGGCTTCACAGAACACCTTTGATTTTAGTCACTCTGAAAAAGAAACGAGTTATGTCATTTCTCAACAGTCTTATTATGCCTTTGCTACGTTTCATGCACTGTCATTACTTCCATCCTTTCATTCAACAGGTGTTACGGCTATGGGGCACTTGGTCTTTATCAGTAGAGCATTTTTATTCCTTACTGAGATGTGGACGAAGCTAATTTGTGGGTACATGAAACTGGACTACAAATCACAGGCAAAGTGGCAGCTGCACTTTCTTGTTTTGGACGCTTTGGACTGGATCGAGTAGAGTGGGAAAAATGTACGACTACACTAAATATTTTCTACCAGACCAAGTGTCCTATAAGATGTGTTCCTAATTCTCTTCCTTATGCCACCGAAGATGAATGCAGAACTTAGCTGGAAATAATCAAACGTTTTCTTACTTCAGTGTGCAAACAGAACACAAGTTCAATGAGTTAAGCCACACATAAATATAGGACGGTTATGCAACATAACACTGAAGTTCTGTAACCTCCGGAACTTCTGCTATTTAGGGCTCACTTTGCACCATTTAATCATCTCTAACAGAGAGAAATGCTATCACTGAGAATGGAAAGACTGACAGACTACTGCTGGCAGCTGTAAGAAAACCTCCAGATGCTTACAAAATGAAATAAAGTGGAAAACGCTCTTGAATACGCTCAGTGTAAATACATATTTTTAATTTACTATTATATTTTCTACAGTAATTATGTAATGTAAACGCCAAGAACCGATAAACAGTCAAAATTCTATTTCTTTGTTTCTCAAAATCCTGCGTGCTGCAGAATTCTTGCTGCCACACTTGGAGTACATCACTCAACTCAATAAGCCGAAGCAAATATTCATAAAGAAAAAAATGTTAAAATTTGTTGCCCAGTGTAATAGAGCACGAGATATGATTTATTTTGTACGTGCGTGTGTTTGTGTGTGTGTGTGTGTGTGTGTGTGTGTGTGTGTCAAGACAGAGAGACAGAGGGGTGGATGAGGGAATACAGACCATCAGTGTCTGTTAGAACACGACTAGAACACAGCAGCAATCAAAAAAGAGAAAGGTGTCTGTGCTTTATTCGGTACTGCAGTCTCGACCTTTTCCGAAAGATGGGCACATAGCGTGCACACTGCATAAAATTCTGATTTTAAAGTTTCCCTCACGATATGCACATATAAAATATAACACTGGTCAAAGAATGGGCTAATTGTGGAAATCACAGCTAGAGACCTGAGCCGTCAAATTTTTCCGCTGAATTTTTAACAGACATGTTACTAGTGAAATATGAAACCCAGTCCACGGAACACAACAACATGATGGTGGCAAATTTTAACAAGTGGGCACCCCTCGTCCTTCAGAGCGTCAGGTGGCGACGATGGCGTGAGGAATTATTAGCAATGGGGTGGGAGTTGATCATCTGCATAGAGCAACGGCTTTGACTGCCATCTGGCGTTCCTCGTCGTCCTACCCCTCCTACTGCGCAATGTCGCACTTCATTTTTCTGCAAAAATCCATTCAGAATAAATCGCACAATAGAATTAATGGACTGTAAACATGACGAGGGAACGGGGCTCACTGAAAGATTCTTTCTTATACTTCGCAGTACTTTTGTCAGTTATTTCTGTCTTTCACACCAAGAGGGGGTTGAAACGCATTTTATGGTACCGCATCTAAGAAAATGGCTTCCCTTCTTTGTGTCCAGGTCCGTTTGAGAACAAAAAGTCACTCTATGAGGAACTCTGTTTAATATTCAAGAAAGCAGCAAACCACGACTTTTAATGAGTGTTTTTTCACTTCTGTACCTCACGCGAAGTATGACTCGTTTTTTATGAACTGGAACTTCCATACACCCTATGCAAATATTCGTGAATCCTGTCAGTGTAAAACAAATGACTTCCTATCTAGGTCGCAATTTGGGAAACACAGAGCCAACAGTTTAGAGCATGGGTCTCCAAACTTTTATGGCAAAGGACCACACCCGCTATTGTGCGCTGGTTGCGGGCCGCACGTGGAAATGTGATGGTAAGCGGTATACACAACCGTCTAAATTACTGTGTAATTTTTACAATTTATACGATTTACAAATGTGACCGCAGGCCGCATAATACAACCTGGCCGGCCGCGGGTTGGAGACCGAGGGTTAAGAGGAACTTCACTAACCCTTTGCAGCCTGGTGTTTTGTACACGTACAGCAAGTTTTAGTAACAAAATCACTGCGATTTGTCCAAGCAATGTATTTATACGCTGGGCCTAATTCTGACGGGAAACAGTGATTGTTTCTCTACAGAGCACTCAAACATCTCGTACTGCCAATTACTGGAAGCACATGGAGTTCTCTGTGCGGTACGAAATAAAGCTTAGTACTAATATATATTTGTATTCAAAGGGTCAAGGATCCGAAATGTGTGCTTGGTATACACGTACCTATAGCGAACGTGTGTACAGCAGATATGTATCTGCAATAAACGTGTGCACAGTAAACATGTATCTGCAGTACACGCACGCACAGCAGGCACACACATACACAGTGAACAGGGCCTAAGTGCATATTCTCCAAATATATATCCAGTGTTACTAACTGCGACATTGAAATTTATGTACCGATGTCTGCAGTTTTTAATTTGTGACGGGAAAATTTGTGGCTTCCGCACCAAGAGTTTCATATTTGCTGTGGGAAGAGGTGCAACTGGCGAGTTCAGAACATTTCACAACTTTACACGCTATTTATAAGGACTAATTTTAATATCTTCCTCCCTGCGCCTGGGTCCCTCCAGTGGTGTCTTCACTTCTTGTCGCATTAATAAAATTGTGTATGTGCTGATACAATGATGAATGTCAAGAAACGTCGCGGTTCAATTAACACCCTCTTGTCCCAAAAGTCTCCGTACTGCCACCAGCCGTTCTGTGGAAATCGCAGATTGCAAGAGGTTGCTAAATTCAGAATCGCACAACACTGCTCTTGTTCTTTAAAAGCTCGTATCGTTTTAGTTGCAATCCGCCACTGTCATAACGCCGACAGATGTGGGTTCTGTCTACGACCACACGTACCCCCCCCCCCCCCCTCCCGACCCCAGATATAACGTGCAGCAGACTTGAGTCTTATCGAAGGCCTCTTCTTTCCAACTACAGCACTTACTACACAACTTTCCTTTTATTTTCTTCCAGTGTTCTGAACCTCAATGAAATTGCCTTCAAACCCCTTCCTGCCCCTCTCGCACACAATAAACCCTCCCTTCCGTGAGCCTTTATTAATTCCACTAAAAAGGAAGCCGAGCCACTATGGATCGCCCTCCACTATTTTTGGGTTAACCCGGAACAGGGAAGTCGGTCGCTGCCGTCCTGCGTCGTGCCAGAGAATGTAGTCCTAAAAACTGTATGCATTTATGCCAGAACACGTTGCTACTGCTGCTACTGCTACTACTACTACTACTACTACTACTACTACTACTACTACTACTACTGTCGTCGTCGTTGGACATCTCGATGCCCTGCACTGGTGGATGATTTTAAAGTATGCTTTTCTTGCACGAATTCATATAAAATTACTGACAGACTATTCTTCATTTAACCCCGGAAATCTAAACTACAGACTACATAACCACTCAGTTCACACCTCGCAGAACACACAGTGTGCTTCCATTAGAAAGATCAATTGGTGGATGCCGTATAGGAAAATGACGGCTATTTACTGTCGCCAGTCACTTCCCGTCGGATTGCTTAAATTACAAAACTCCAACGTGTCATGGACAATACGTTTGTTGATGTTAAGGGTGTCTGCGTGTTGAAGGTAAACATTCCGAACAACTCTTCAAATATTGTCAGTAAAGATCTAATACCAGCTGCAGTACACTAAACTAAAAACGCGTGGCAATTTGGAACAGCTGCGAGTGCCGTGCTGCATGATATTTACTGACAATATTAATCTACACCTACAGTTATTTACTGACAGCCCTGAACCAGAGACAGTTACTCACTGAGAGTTACGATCCACAGCCAGATATTTACTGACAGCCTTGAACCAGAGACAGTTACTGAGCGCTACGATGCACAGCCAGATATTTACTGACAATATTAATCCACAGCTCCATTATTTACTGACAGCACTGAACCATAGCCACTTATTTACTGACAGTTACGCTCTACAGCAATAGCTATTTACTGATAGTCCTGATCAACAGGTAGTTAACTACCGACAGTTCTACTGGTGTGCCGGTCTGCATTATTATAACTTACAACGTTAGTAAAACATAGCTAAAATAAAAGCAAGTGTGGTTAGAACATCAGCTACTTCTAAAGGAACCGGTGTCTGGTGTATTAAGTCCGCAATCGCATACTGGAGCAGGAAGATTTCTTCCCAAATAGAACTGTGCAAATGTTTGTTTTTCTGCTACCCTCTTACGTTTGCATAATGCTGGGGTTGTGTCATGTTCGCTGACGTGAACATATCGCTCCCAACCCTCAGCTCTGTTCGATTTGCTTGTCTTCGATACATAAAATTAATTTACTGCACCCCCATAAAAACAGAGAGCCTTGAATAATCAATAAAATGGAGCGCAAGGGAAATGTGACAGTTCAGTGTGAGTTTGTCTTTTCGGATGATATACTGTTGAGTGGCAAGGCTTATGCCACCATCAAGTTCACTCCACGTGATGGATTGTTGGCTTGCACTTATTTACCCATACACTCACAGAGCCACTCATCATCTGCTGCCAGCCTGCCTGTCTGCCACACTCGCCGTATCTGCTGTCTTGTATACGTCCCCGCCTGTCCATCCATTCATGTATCCACCATCCATCCATCCATACATCACCTATCTACATATCTATCACCTACATAATCTATCTAACCTATCTAATCTATTCATCCACCTACCTACCTACCTACCTACCTACCTATATACCTATCTATTTACCTACCTATCCAGGCATCTGGCTGTCTGTGTTTCTGTCCGTCCGTCCGTCCGTCCATCGATATATTTATTTATCCAACCACTCATCTATCCATCTAAATATACATCTAATCCATCTACGTGCAGCTGGATTCTCAGACAGGCCCCCTATGATGGAAATATTAGTTGGAGATTTTGAAAATGAATCCGGCTTATGCAAATAAAGGAAATGCAATTACGAGGGTACTTCAAAAAGTTTCCGCACTTTATTTTTTAAAAAATCTTTATTTATGTTACAGACATGAGAACAACGTTACTTTTCAATATAATCTCCCTTCTTCTCGATACATTTAGCCCAGCGATCTGTAAGCTTCTTAATCCCGTTGGAAAAGAAAGTTTGTGGTTGACTGCGAAGCCAGTCATGCACCGCCTCTTTCACCTCATCATCAGCTGCAAATCAACGACCTCTTAGAGCGTTCTTGAGGGGTCCAAACAGATGGAAATCTGAAGGGGCCAGGTCTGGGCTGTAGGAAGGGTGCTCGAGAACTTCCCAATTCAGTTGCCGAATGGTGTTGATGGTGAGGTGTGCCGTATGAGGGCGTGCATTGTCGTGTAACAGCAGAACACCCTGTGTCAACCTTCCTCTCCGTTTTGAGCGGATAGCCGGCCTCAGTTCATTTCTTAACATGTTGCAGTAGTTGACACTTGTTACTGTGACACCTTTCTCCATATAATGTTCAAGGATAGGCCCTTGGAAGTCCCAGAACACCGTCAACAAAAGCTTTCCAGCAGAGGGCTGAGACTTGAATTTTTTGGAAGAAGGAGATGATGTGTGCTTCCATTGCACGCTCTGCCATTTGGTTTCTGGTTCATAATGATGAACCCAGGTTTCATCCCCAGTGATGATGCGATTCAAGAAGTTATCGCCTTCACGACTGTACCGCTCCAAAAGACTGGAGCAGATGTGCTGGCGGTTGCGCTTATGCTCTTCTGTCAGATGTCTGGGCACCCACCTTGCAGCAACTTTGTGGAAACCAAGAATGTCATGCACTAAAGAATAGGCCGTACCTTGACTGATGCACAGTTGTAACGCGATTTCTTCTATTGTCACTCTTCTGTCAGTGAGAATAATGGCTCTGGCTTCTTCCAGCTTCTCATCAGTTGTTGATGTTGATGGTCGTCCCGAGCGTTCGGCATCCATTACACTTGTCCGACCATTTTTAAACATTTCTATTCACTCGTATAAGCTTCTTCGTGGCAATGCGTTGTCCCCATACTGAGTGCATAAACGTGCGTGAATTTCGGCACCTTTAACACCTTCTGCCCACAGAAATCTTATGACACTTCTCTGCTCTTCTTTGGTGCAAACTGAAAGACGCGCTGACATGTATACCGCTCAATAGCTACTCACACACTGAGGATGGGGACCAGCCATAGTCAAGGTCAGACAATCAGGATATGGTGTACAATGCTGCCAACTCTCAGCAGTCTAACACTTACCAATACCCTACAGACAAAAAAGTGCGGAAACTTTTTGAAGTACCTACGTATTTCTCCTATTTTAAGACATAATGCCTCACCTACTTGAATCACTGGAATTATATGAAACTATTTCACACTTAACAATGTACAGCAGGTGTTAAAAGTCTGGCAGGCGCCTCTGGCTGCACGTTACTGCATAAATGCAACAGAGACAGTAATTTCGAAATAATACTGTGCACCTGTCAAACACATTACACAAAAATTTGAGACAAATGACGTGAATGAAAGCCGTTCACGTTTAAATCAGCTTACTCTCACGAAAGAGAATCAGAAAGCCAATCAGAAGCCCCAATCAAATTTTCATGCCCACCAACGCTGAGGGTCGAGTCTAAAACAGCGGCGTCCACACATGGATAGGACACTTGAGCTCTGGTCTTCGGACAGCCAAATCTGCGTCTGGATTTCTAAATTGAGGTAGGATTTCGACACATCATTCTGATGTTAAGCTAAACGACACAACGATGTTCGGCATTCAGCTGTAAAGATCAGAAAGTGCACTTAGTTATAGGCAAGCGCGTATCCTAAATTAAGGCAGTTAAAGTGTTCGAAATTCTAGTTAAAACCCCGTGAAGTGTCGCTATGGTAAATATTCGTACACGCTGCGATATAACAGTTTTTATTTCAGTCAGAATCGTCTACAGTGCCACAATTGTGAATAAACTAATTTTTCACGCAATAAAATGTGACTATGTCGATGTTCAATCCACTGCCACCAACAGCCAAGAATTACAACACTGGATCTTGGCTCTGCAGCTCAATACTCCGGGACAAAAGGCACTCACAGCTAGCATGTGTAACTAGAATATCTATCCATCTTGCCATCCATACACCTGTTCATCTATTTCGTACATAATAGGTGTATACAAGAATTAAGGTTAAGGAAAATCAGCCCTATATCCAATAACAACTTCATGCGAAGGCACTGGTGGTGTGGACTTAATGCTTTAAGGAAGGTGAGCGGTGCGGCGCAGAAGAATAGCGCAGCGTGGCTACCAGAAAGATAAACGGCCATAGCATACAGGTCCTCACAGTTTTCAGCTAACTATAACAAGTAATCCTGGGCAACTTACGAAGGGTCTCCTTCCTGCGTGCCGTTAACTGTCAGGACGCTCTGGCCGACGGAGTATTACAGTGCGCGAAAATTGTCTGCAGGTTCAGAACCCGTAGCTACATATTACCCGTCATCCCCTTAGTCCCACATTCATTCCCTTTGTAGCCATAATACATGCAAGTCCTCCGCCGGGGAAAGAAAAGTCAAACGGCAACCGAGAAAAATATTGCGGTTATACCTTTCAAGCAGAGGGCACTATACACAAGCACGGGTCAGTGAAGCGTGTACAGTAATTATTGAATTATAAATTGCACACGGAAGATAAAAGGGATATGAGGGTAATAAGGTTTCCCAGAACCTGATATTAAACACTGCTGCAGGAACAAACTGCCCTAAAGTATTCTGTTGTGTTTGCCTAATCCTGCGCACAACCACCTCGGAACGCCATGGTAAGCAGACAACTTCTCTGACACTTTTATACAGCAGATTGCATACACGGCAACGGCACAGGCGTAAAGCAGAGCTTCAGCTGAATGACTGATGGCTGGTAGACAAATTTATACACGTGTTGTTCTTCACAGTCATGTGTTTCAAATAGATTTATTAAGACTACAGATTACGGATGTACGGATACTGGATGCTCACGGGACATTTACATGCAAGAAGGAAGAAGTAACAGGTGGATGGATAAAACCGCATAACAAAGAGCTCCATCATTTGTATTATTAGGAACAAGGCGAATACGTTGGACGCTATGTGAGAAATGAAGAATACATAAAAACTTTACAACGGTGGGGCCACATCTATCAATATGGCGATCCATTTAATCTGCAAAACAACTTCGCGAATGTCAAGTTCCACGCTGTAACCGGACAAGTCCTAAAACTGTGAAGATGGTTTCATTCTGACCCATACCGGTGAACAGTAACCGCTATAGCAAATCAAATTAAACGTAACGCGTAACATATTACTTTTATGAAAAGGACAATACCTTTATTTAAATGTTATGTTCAAGAAAACAAGCTGTCAGACAATTTATAACTTTACTTCACACATTCACACTCAACAACAGGATTTACGAGTTTGTGAACTGTAATATTCCCGCGGTTGATTTTCTCCGCGAAATTTTTTGAATTAATATGCAAACCAAATAAGCAAAATAACAAAGAACGCTAAGTACAAATTTACTGTCGTCCTTAAAATCCACAAGGCTTTGTACAGTTCTGAGAATAATCCACTAAACATTACGCAGGCAAATTCATGCAGTATGGAGTCATGAATAAATTAACGGAAGTCTTCTGAGAGCGATAACTGAATTATTTCTGACGTCAGAGTGTTAAAATCTTATGACCTGAGTTTTATTCATGGACTGTAATAAAAAAAAGTTCTACGTACAGTTTATTAATGGACAGGCCGCCCCTATATTTCTACAGTCGCCAATTACAAGCCGTGGCTAGTGCGAGGGAGGGGTGTTTATATGCGCAACGCAACATTTTCAGCTGAACGTAATGGAACTGCAATGTTCAGGGTTCAACATTCGCAACTTTCATTACCATGGCCGTAGGCATATATCTGCTGCAAAACTTTGCCACAAGCTGTACAGCAGGAACTTTACTTTTTGCCACTACATCTCGACTGGTCGCTAGTTCTGTTAGCCAGCTGTGCGTAATTCTACCTCGGCAGCATCCACCACGCCGAACCATCCACAATCGACCTTTGTCGTTGGCAGTTATAAAGGAATTAATCTACACACCTCTTGAGACAAAAGTACGTTAGAGTAGCCTCGACCACTATTTCTGTGTAGTCAGAACCAAAACGGCTGTGTAAAATAATAGGAACGTAACAGGTGCGCACCCAGAATTTTTTACTGGGGAAGGGGGGGGGGGGGCTGACAGTGAAGCTATATATAATTTGTTTGCTTTTAAAAATTGTTATAAAAATCATGTCGTAAGTACAACATAACACTGTCTGCAACTGCATTTATATACATACGCGTATGAATATAACTACATACTCCATGACTCACGCACAGTGTCCCATTTTCTTGCTTTGTTTTTAATTTTATTAATTTGTTTTTCAAGATTCTAATGTACTAGTCATCAGCTGACTTCAGTAACTGATTTCGGCTGAAGGGCAAATCATGTAAAACTTTTTAATATTATAATAGCTACAAAATCCGTGCTTTTTAAATGTCGGTTTCGGGGGGTTTGGGGGCTGCAGCCCAGCAGCCCCCCCCCCCCCTTGGGTGCGTCCCTGGACCGTACCAAGGTTTGGATCACCTTGCCCGTTTTCCACTGTTACGGACACAGTGTAATCTCACTGTCACTGTGTAATATGTGCGGCAGAGTACGTTTACTGTAGGATCACCATTCACTTGTTTAGCCTCTGAGTGCTACCCAAGCAATAAAGATCCGTCGCAGTTAACAAGCTGGCTCCTGAAAGTGAAGGAAGGTAATTAACAACGGCGCATGAGAGTGACACAAATTAAGGAAGATAAATTACATGCGACATGCCAGCCAACTAACTCAGTGGCAGCCACGAGGTTGGTCGCTACAGGAACGTAAAAACGACTTCATTTCTAACAGAACGCGAAACAAAAATCGCTCGGGCCTGATCCAAAGGATTTGCCATGTAACACTGGTAATCATCTCAAAACATGAAGACAATGGGGACTTATCTTGAAAAAAAAAAACATGCTTCCACAAAAGACTTATTTTGAAGTGTCCACCATACGCTTCTTATTGTTTGGTCGTCATGTGTTATTGTAAATTGCTTACATTTACATCTGCACGGTCTTTACACTAACTATGCTTACACATAAATCCTTACAGATAACATCACACACTTACATATACACTATTTTATCAAACTGACACATTACCTTACTCTACATAGGCATATATTGCTTGTCTTGCAATACTTGCGTTCAATAGCAAAGTTGCTGAACATTATATTTACGAGCATTACATAATGCAAAAGGGGCTTATGGCTTACGGTCATAACTTTGGCGTGAAGGTGAATATCTATGGATGCTACGTACATATATGTGTGTGTGTACTGCGTTCTGTAACGGCAGGCAACGGTACGGGGTACCGACGCCTTTACGGATGGCGATGCGTTACATGAATTTTATAAATGCAGAACTGTGGAAATATAGATCATATTTGTTGTTTTTGTTCCAAAAATATTATCAAAACGTGAAGGAAAAATATGGACAAATATTTCTTTTTGTGTTTTAATAAGAAGACAAGGGGTATTTTTAACTTTACCTGCAGCAATGAGTCAGTACCGGCACATTTTTAAACCAAACAATGCGGTGTACACTGTACACTATACACACACACACACACACACTTTATGTCCTGTACAGAGCATGCGCGACGCGTAGCTTCATGTAGGCCTACATTTATTACACTGTACAGCCTGTCCACGTATTTTTGTGACTTTTTTTATTACGTGCTTCTGATCATGTTAGATGTGCCGGAAGCTGCCTGCATATTGGAATATTTCAATTTTCAGTGACGTGTTAACTGCGTTTCCGAAATATGACAACACGGCCGACATATTTTCTCTATGGCTGCATTTCATGTTACTGCAAACCGATACGAGCACAGTACTGTGTGGCCCTAGGTACGTTGATGTTGGGTACTGTCAATGTGTGTAGGTTCATTCTATCGGTCGCATAGTTGCTGTCAGTTATTTTGTGCTTTTTTTTTAGGGCGACTACTTAATAACGAGACTGTGCACGCAGATCATAACCTTGTCTCTTATTCACAAAAGCAGTGGGGATATCGCTGAACCGTCCCCAAGTCACGCGCCAAACCGCGCTCCGATACGTTCACGCAGTGTGGAATAATGTTTAGGAACGGGCCTCAAATCCCTGCTATAATACTTGATAAAAGATGCAGCAACGGTTAGACATCTAATTTCACGTGAAAATGAAGAAACCTGCCACCGAAACCATTGCTTTGTAGGTCTGTGTCCTGACGTTTGGAGTTTCTGAGAACAGAAAAATATTAATTTCTGTACAGGCCTACGATAGACTTCCCCACTTCTGTCTCGTCCATAAGAGGTCGGTTGCGGGACAGAATATCCAAGTCACAACGTTTGACAGCCCTTCCTCCGGTGCATCCCACGAGACGTTTATTATTTATGCGGTAAACTGAACCATCTCAAGGTTCCTAGCAGGACGAGGAGGGCAGCCAATATCCTTCGTTCATACTGCACGTGGTGTGAACGCGTCTGGTCTGGAAGCTGCAAAATCTTCGTACTTCGTTGCTAGTCGTTGAAGTTCTCTAAGGCATCGTTCAGCCGATGTTTCTGCTTCTTACAGAAAACAGGAAACATTAAATATTAAGTACATTTACAATAACACACTTTAAGCGTGCTAGTGTCACCAGACCACGAATAGTGGCAAGTTGTGACAAGTCAAGTTAAAGATTTCCGCAACTACTATGTCACAGACTAGGTTCACTGTAAACTAGGTTTTACCTCTTGTCGCTCTCTATGCCTGATCCATATTTAAATCCCCTGCATACCAATCGTGAGCAATTACAGCATACAATTTATTTCACACATGCGCATTCGATTTACAGTCACCTGAAACAACAGTATGGCTGTAACGACAAGAACAATATGATACGCTTTTCTTTTATTTACATGTAATTTCTCTTGGGAGTAAAAAAAAAATCAGATTTTTAACGAACAAAAACTGAACTTATGAAGCATAACAACGCCACGTCACGCACGTGTGTTTAGTTATTAGACCGGTACATTAATTTATCGGCGGGCGTAACACAGTGTACCGGTATTGACTTATCGATTTCTGTGCTCCAAATGTGTGGCACGCTGTTTAATACTAGGATATTGTTTCTGGCGTCCACAGTTATTGGGCTCACGTCGATAACAAACAAAGGATTTCCTATGATTGAGTTTATTCATATATCGAACGCATCACAACGTCGAGAAGGTACTTTGTTACATAAAAGAAACGAATCTGAAGCTGGACTCTGAACCTGACACTGAAATGCACCCTCACTTCCGAACGCTGAGGCACAGCTGTCACTTCACAACGGAGTTCTCAGTGCGAAGGGAAGCAACTGAAGTGAATCCAGGTACTGAAGATAGGAAATGAACCACCAAGTAAGCAACTGCCCGATCCCGGCGGCCGCGCGGTATAAGGCGTAGGTCTGCGGCCGCTCGCTTGCTAGGGTTGCGGGTTTGAATGCCGCTGGGGGCATTGAAGCCTCTTGTACAGGTGTGTTGTCAGGTACAGATCTCTGCAACGGGCCGACCCCTCGTCCAGAGAAGTCCTGCCGAGTGTGTGTGTGTGTGTGTGTGTGTGTGTGTGTGTGTGTGTGTGTGTGCAACGACAATGTGTAGGCAGAAGCCGGACTAAGAAAGTAATTACGCAACCAGTTCACAACGCACTTGACCAGCTGGTTACCAGCAGATTAAAGAACTGTATATATACGAAAGTGCCGATCCCAGTGGCCGCGCGGTCTAAGACGTAGGTCTGCGGCTGAGCGCTTGCTGGGATCGTGGGTTCGAACCCCACCGGGGGCATGGATGTTTGCCTCTTGTGAGTGTTTGTGTTGTCAGGTAGAAGTCTCTGCGACGGGCTGATCCCTCGTCCAGAGGAGTCCTACCGACTGTGGTGTGTGTCTGAGTGTGATACAGGGAACATAAACAACCTCGACACCTACTGTGAGTAGGTAGCAGAGGTAAGGACTACAAAACGAAACGAAATATGTAGGAAAGCGACCAATTAACTGAGTAGTTATCTAAACACTTGACGAAGTAACTGACTCATCTAGTAAAGTAACTGAAAGGCTCTGTGACAAGCTGAACAAATAGGCTGCCTAACCAGATAATTAACTGCGTATCTTATCAGTTCTTTGATATCTGACTATACAACTAATTTAAAATTAATTGAAAACTAAACACTTCTTAATTAGCCAATGAATCACATGATCGTACATATAATCAAATAAATAACGATCCGTTCTCAGCTGTGCAGGTTAGGCAATGTACAGAGTCGAACAGGAGAATGTTTATATTCCTTTCCTTGTTTATTTAACAACGCCCTTTTAACTGAATACGTTACGTAGAGTCCAAGACTCCACTTGCTTGTTGATTTACTCAACGACACTCCCCAGTACCATAGTTAATGCAGCAACAGATGTGATGACGATCTGGGAGGGAGTAGACGTGGCCTGTTCTAACGTGCTGCTTAGGTGCTTGTGTAGAGAGTGAGATAAACCATGAAGAGCAGTCAGAATAATTATTCCCGCTCCAGATTCGAACTGTAGCCCTATTACCCTTATGCAAGTCACTCCAACAGTCATTGTGCTAAGGGCTCGGGAAAATGCAGACATGTCAGAGTTGCATGTTCAGCATTTTAAACGCGGGGCCGCACTGTGTTGTGTCAGGGCTTCAGTTCACCTGCTGCGTTTACAAGTACTTCACTTGTAACTGAAATTTTATCCGCAAAAAGACATCACTTGTCAACATAGCTTCAGTTCGACATGTTCTTCTACGAAGTGCGATTTCTATTTATATATCGTGATGTAAAATCTGCCTTCATAATTGTAACATGTTCTGGAAGTATATATAATGCCTAATTCCCCTAAATTATCAAATCTATGTACAGAATTTAGCAGCAATAACTTCACAGTTACACAGTGTTGGAACACTGCTACTATCTGAACGTTACCGCATTAACACCAACAATTCGCACCACTACAATAATTACGATCCTAGTAATATTTAACACAAAATATAAGGGGTGACCTTTACTCATGTAAGCATTTAATTTAACTAAACAGTAGAACAATCCGCACAGCCCTCACTATTCAAGCATTTATGACGGCTGTACATTACCAGAAATGAATTCCTGTCCTCAGTGTGCAGCGTGTACAGTGTGTACTCATCTAGTGGCACGACCTGCTGTAGTCCAGTAACTTCCGCGGCACAGCGTGCAAAGTTTCCGCGAAGACCAAAAACACGTCTTGCTACATTCTCTCTTTCAAATCGTGGAGTTTGTGAGGTTTAATGTTGGAATCTTTTATATCCTTGAGACTTATGACCACAGACGAAGTCGTATGTGTTTAAATGTGATGACAAAGCTGTCATGAACAAAACATCACTGTGCACGTAGCTAATTATATATTTGTGATGCATCTCCTTCCAAATTTATAGGCATGTGCCTTATGGTTGTGTAAGGTATAACCACATTTCACGGGTTCGTTGAGAGTTATTCTGAATTTTAACTTCACTTGTTATATCAGATCGAAAGGTATAGCGACTTGCGAATTGCGAGATGGACAGGAAGTGAAAACGCACGCCGTGGCCAGTTCACGTTAATATTCCAGCAGTTGCCTGCAGTGATTCAACGAAGTTGATTCAAGCTGTACGCTACAGACTCGTATTCTACAGGTTACCGTTTCGAATATCGGCCGGAACACCAGCTTACGTAATGCCCTTGGTGTGACTGACGAACTTGTCGAGTGAGTGACTGAGTCACAACTGCGTTTCAATTGTTACAATTGACCTTGATTTGTGAGTAACGGCATAACTGGGGTTACATGTTTAGGATAAAGGTTGGTTTTTGAGTGACGTCACAGCCGAGTTTTCAATGGCTTCCATGGTTACAAGGCTGCCATTTATAAATGAGAGCGATTTTTAAGTGACGACACAAGCCGGGTTTCAATGGGGGCCGTTTCTATTTTTACCGCAGAGCCTGATTAGGAGATGGGGACAGTTAAACGCGCCCTG
This sequence comes from Coptotermes formosanus, assembly GCA_013340265.1. Classification (NCBI taxonomy): domain Eukaryota; kingdom Metazoa; phylum Arthropoda; class Insecta; order Blattodea; family Rhinotermitidae; genus Coptotermes; species Coptotermes formosanus. Next base: position 643,469 of record BLKM01001701.1, on the reverse strand, counting down.
TCATACGACGAGGTCGTGGCTAGTCCTGATATATTTAACGCGGTCTTTACAGTTCCTCCACCGAATACCAGGGATATTGCCTTGGAGCAGGAAATGGCCGATTCCTTCCGAGTGCATTATTCATTAATTACCGTAGCATTCGAACCTATATAGTCTTGGCTACCGACAGGATTGTTATAAGGCACAAATGTAATAAATTAAATTATGAGCAGTTATGGAAACCCGCAATCAGGACAGCTAGTTTACGGATCAAGCATATGCGGACCTCACGACCTCCCGAATGCAAGTCAAGAATTCCGACGTGCGACAGGTGCGATCAGAACACACTGCATAATTGCATCTCTTGCTGATGTACAGCAATTGACTGCATGTTCAATGATTCACACACCGTGAGTGAGTCACAAATGTAACGTTTTATTACGCGAAACGCAAATGAATTTAATGACAGATAAGGCCACTCTGTGTTTCTCTCTTGGACTAGCAACTAATGAAATCCACTAGTAAGCACGAGCAACTGTAATGACGCACAACTTGCCGAGAATCTGAAATGGGAAAAGGTCAATACAGTTCCGCACTTACATCACAGACACTGTTGTAGTAAGTCAGTTTATGTGAGTCACTTTAAGCAACTGTCTGCCGTAAGCAGTTTATGTAACTTAAGGTGACAGGGGAGAGGTGTATACAGGATTTTGGTTGGGAGACCTGAGGGAAGGAACCACTTGGGAGACCCAGGTGTAGATGGGAGGATAATTGCAAAATGCATCTTCAAGAAGTGGGATGGGGGAGGGCATGGACTGGATTGAGCTCCATAAAATTCGGGGAAATTCTTGACTAGCTCAGGACCTGTTAGCTTTGCAAGGAGGACTCTGCTCTATGGAGTTAGTTCAGTTTAGTTAGTTAGTTAGTTAGTTAGTTAGTTGGTTAGTTAAGGTGACGGTCTAAAGCCAGCCAGCCAGCCAGTCAGCTAGTCAGTCAGTTTATGTGACTGACAGTCAGCCAACCAGGCCGCTCACTGAGTAAATGGGAAAGTCACGCCGATGAGGTATGGTCTAGAAGCAGCAAGCAGTTGGGATCGAACTCCAGCAATTACGAAGAGAGATGCCCCTCGCCGTACAGGCGCCTACGAGGTAAGAGAGACGAATGGACGACATGCTTCGCGACGCATCTCGCAGACGCGGAGAACAAACGAATGCCATTTGTTCACGTTAATAGTTGTCGCAAGTGTTTTTTTTTCCTTCGCACGTCCCACATCCGAGCCGCCATTTTCATTTCAGGAGGTGCTACTACTCATTCGAAACACATTATTCACATTTCCGTGACGTTTTACAGTTCTTTTCAAGTTGAAAAACATTTTAGACCATCACAGCACAATTAACTGCAGTACGTCATACTTATTTACATTGCGGGTTTCTCTTACATGTTTCGATCTTAAAGACTGTCATCGCGGATAACATTTAATAATATCAAGAAGAGCGGAACCAACCAAAGCTTCACAATTTCTGTCAATTGCAACTAGCGGACCGTCTGAAAAAATACTTAAAGGTATTCAAATTCTCCCCGGACCGTCCAGCCCGCAGCGAGTCGCTATACCGCCTACGTTATCCCGCCCCACTGAAACACGCTGTTCCATGAAAGGCAGGGAATTCATGAAACGCTGGGCGACTACTAGCTTCTCAAGGACGACTCTCCTCCTTGGAGCTAGTTATGCTACAGTGACTTCAAAAATACCACTTCCGTTTCGTCGTTACACATACTGCGGCTCGTAGCGTGACCTACTGATGCAAATTCCATGCCAGTGCTTAGAAATAGCCACCAACATCATTCAGGGTTACAATATGCTTTTCTAATATGAGGTAGCAGAACCCATAGGTGCAACACGGCTGACAACGAAGCCCATTGCTAGATTCGGTCTCGAGTCATTTCAATTCAATTCCCATCTCCACACACACACACACACACACACACACACACACACACACACACACACACATATTAGTATCTACTATCTAATTCTACGTCTTCACCGCGCGTACAACAATTTCCTGAACAGAAAACAACAGTCAGTCTGTAACATAAGGTGTTTATCAACACAACGCCCGATGTGTGAACACTAGAAATTCTAAAAGAAATCCAGCCAGACGTCACAGAGTGGTCAGCGTGTTTTCTCCACAATTTCATTCAAAGAGGAACGAAGAGATGTGCCCAGCTTGCTGTTTAACGTTGTTAAAGAACACCAATATTTTTAACATCCAGTCAGATATCCCTTTCTCGCCATTTGGCTTTGAAGCAAATTAACAAAGAGTGAGGGTTGTGCACATGCAGTCTGGTCTTTCTTATCTCTGCCAACACACTTCAGACGACTCGAGTAGGCCTACCACAGCTGGACTCCACTTATGTAGGCACGTTACTTTTGATGACCGTATTAACACACTATTTGCATGCCAAGTCGTTGCTGGTTAACATTAGAAGAAAGGTGGTACAGGCCTATTTCGTTGCGTAACAGCTTTAGGCATACCATTAGAAATGATGATGAAGATGATGATGATGATGATGATAAAGATGATTATAACATACTGGTTTCACTAGCATGTTCATACCTCGTCAGCAGGAAAAAATCACAACATGAAGAAGCCAGCTAATGCAGCAAATTCCAGACGTTACGGAATGACACTAATAGGTGAGAGGGCAATATTAAAATAGATTTTAAGTAAGAGGAGAGGGCGTGCCCTGTATTCATTTGGTTCCGGCTAGCAACCAGTTGCGGGTTCTTGTGACCACGTTAATGAACCCCTGTGTTCTATGAAACGTGGAAAAGTCCCTGACTAGGTGATCAGCTGTTAGCTTTCTCAAGCAGGATTCTGCTAAAGAGTCGCTCAGATGACGATGACTTCAGAACAGTGACAAAAATGAATCTGAACATCCATACGAGTTTTGAAGTTTCTCCAGTATTACTTAATGGTTGAATCATTCAGCGGTAGGTACACGTACGACCTGCTGTAACACACAGAAAGTCCGCATCTTGTCCACACAGTGTATTTCTGTGTTTCTTTGCCATCCTTAGAACAAACAGCAATTATTTCCCTGAACAGCACTAAGCAGCTGGACTTTAAACGCAGACGGAAAGTCGTTGTATTAATGGAGGAACTGAATTTTTACATATAATTTAGTGCACCCCCAGTCTTCAAAGGGTTAAGATACGTATGCATCCTATGAGCGTTTAGATATTTTCCTCTTTTTCGAATTAAGTTTCTCAACGTTATATGCAGGTGTGGCAGATTAAAAACTTACTGATTCATACAGCGGACAATCAGATTCCTTACATCCAACTGCCTTGTTATTTTCATATACCACAAATTTCGTAGCTAAACGTAAGGCACAGTGAGAAATTCTGACCCCTATCTCCAAAATATAGCCGGATTCTCCCAACATGCATTTGTCACATACGAAGACATTCTGCGAATACAGCAACGTGACCCACTGCATACTTAACCGGTATTAAGTGGATAAACTGGTTGCATCGACAGGTTAATTACTATTTGAATATTAATAATATTTTGCGAGGAGTCACAACTTTCGCAAGCATATCAAGCCGAGACCTTGTCCTGACAGAAAACGTAACGGGGTCAAAGCACGTGAATGTAATGGCCTTACTGACTGACTGGCTGTCAGCGCCGCGACAAACACCTGTCAACACTCTACACTAAATTTCGCAACACTTTCGACACAGAAGCAGTACGTGGGTCGAACGGAACGCGACTGGTCAATGTACCAACTAACAAAGAAGCTAAATAAGGGCGTGGAAATGCGCTCCGCGCAAGTCGATGTCGCTTGGTCCGTCTGCTCATAACGTATCTGTGTACGAAACGCCTCGATGGGCGATGACACGGAAGCCTTATAACTAGAAGTGGGACTGCGCTTAGGGTAACGAATTTACGTTCATGGTTGAGGGCCCTGACGTGGTCACACTAAGGACTGCTGCTACTAAGTGACTACTTGGGAGAACTAAGCATACACGACAAATCAATATTCAATGGGCAATACGGTCACAAGATGTAGCTGGAATCACCTGAGTCAGGAGAGACACCCATGACAGGCTCAAGTGAACCCAGTAATGTCTCCGGATTCCATAAAAGGCGGGAAAATTTTGTATACGCATACATTTAGTCAAAATATAGAAGGAAGTCGTCCCGGTACACGCCATGAAGGCATATGGGGGAGTGGAGTTACAGCTCCATTCGTTCGTAACCTCGGCAAAAGACAGCTGTCAGCTTCTCGTCCCGGCTGCTTTAGTGTCATGTAAACAGCCCTTCTGTTAAGTGGAGTCAATTCAGACTGAGGTATCCCACATGTATGACCCGAACTTTGCTGCTCACTGCGTAAAGCGACTGAAGCCGCATAAAGGGCTTATTTCTGTGGACCTGAATAGGTTGTTTCGTAACGGGAACCTGTCCGCATTTCACGCAATGGACAAGTTTCCTTTTCAACAGAACGCTTCACTGAAAATGATGTGTACCCTTTAGCATAAGCCCAAGCCAGCACTCACAGGACAAAAGGCTGTATCTTGTGATAATTAAAAACTGTATGCTATATATAAATACTGGTCTGTATCGACATGCTTTAATAACATGCTGCCAGTGTATCACATGCAAGTCTCCATTATGCAAATGTTTCAACTACGTGTTGCTCCTTTCCACCGTGTGTTTTAACAGGGCATGTTTGTCTATTCCACAATTTATATGAAAATGTGTTCCTCTTCACCTTTCCCCGTCCACAGGTCACCTGATGCTTTTGTAAATTGCAACGATGGTCTGAACGGCCTCATATCTTTACCTCGGTAGCAAATATAAGTAACTCGCAGTGGTGTACGTTCAGAATAAAGAGGTGAGGATGTCCGAATGTATCATTGACACAAATAAAGTTCAGACTGACTTTCCACTTCTTGAGTAAAGGTTTTCATTAACCCTCTAATGCGCAGTGGTTACTATACGTACCACTCGTTGCAACATTAGAAACTCCGAGTTCCGCCCACACGATGTATTTGTGTGTTCCGTAAAATATTCAGAACAAACAGCCACTGTTTCTTACGCTGCAGCAAACGACTGGCGTCTGCAACGTAGCTTTTATGTGTTTACTGTGCCGTGCAAGCTCAAACTTTAACAAGATAGACAACATACGCATAACGTGACATTGTGGCGCTTTTGCATAATGTTTATACATCCTCCACCATCCGAACAGTCTGATACCATTTCATTCGAAGATTTCATTTTATGGCAATTTAATGTCGCCGCAACAAGAGTAAAAAGTACTCAGGTCTTCACGTAAAGTTCCGGATATTTTTGTCAGATTATAATTAAATTTGGGGTTTCTCGACAAATTTTAATGAAAGTCTCCAAAATCAAATTTCACGAAAATCGGCCCAGCAAATGCTGGGCTGATCTATGTGGAGAGAGCAACAGACGGACAGACACAAGGAAGCTTATGGTTGCTTTTCGCGGATACGCGATCCGCTTAAAAATCTGTTACATGAAATTCGTGCTTCCAAGGGCTATTCGGAGTCCCTCGTCAATCAGTTAATTTTCTGAGGCACTGTGGCAACTCTACGTACCAAGAGCTATAACACTAACACATGCCGCTCATTTCCCCACACATACTAACTTCCTGTGCTCCTTGTAACTGTCACAGCACACTCTTCCACTAGGTGTTTACAGTGGAGGGACACTGTGCTGTGAGACACAAGCTGAACTTTTATGAATAAATTAAATAAACACTGGCCTTCAAAGAGTTAAATAAATGAATCCTTATACTTTAATAATAATCATAAATTCCGTACAGCATAATCCTTCTTCAGAAGCTAGAAGTCACTCTGCTGGCCAAGAAATTTCTGTATTTTATAAAAACGAAAGGTTCATTGACGTCTTCAAAAAAATTCCATTACTGGTCCCTATCGTGCGCAAGATAAATCCAATCCCCCCACATCCTCACACCTATTTCTTTAACATCTATCTCCAGACTGTTTTCCCATCCACGCCTACTTCTTCGTTTCAGGTTTATCGATTGAAGTTGTATATCCGTTTTCCACATGCCGCATGCATTTTGCATGTCCATTCTCTCCCACTACCCTCATCCAGCAACCTTAGTCTATGTTCTTCTCACACGGTAGGATACCATGTTGCGCACCCCGAAAGGAAAATATCAACATCACTACTATACACTACTCTCTTTCCTACCCTGGACTTAAGCCTGTTATTAGCACGTCATTAGCGATATGTCAAAAAACAAACAACAAATCGGCTTGCGGTTATAGCTGACAGGAACATCAGCATTTGTATTTACATAGGATACAAACTGGCTTGAACACCAAGGGACGAAATGTGATTGTGAGGGATCTGTCGCTCTTTTTTTAAGCGCATCTCAACCGGGCGGTGAGAACGCGCAGGGTGGGTATTGGTAGGCTACTGAAATTCGGAGCACTCGGAGTGCCTGAACGTCTGTCCAAACACAACTGGCTTACTATTACTATGAATTCGGCGATGTTAAACTTAGCTGCCTGTCCTAAACTCTCCTCTTTTGAGATCATGTGAAATGGCGGCGGCTTCTGACGACACTGCATAGGCCTACACATTACGGATAGAACTAACACCTTACATACCACACATTGTACTTTACATTGATTGTTCCCAACCTTTTAAAGTATGCGGACCCATTCTGAACTTCAAAAATTTCACTGAATCCCCACATGCTAATATTCTTTTTTACTTTTACGCTCCATTAAATCAGAAAACATAATGACAGAACGCCAAAAACAGGCCGGGATAGCGTAGCCAGTGTAGTAACCCGCTACGGGCTGAACCGTCTGGGGATCGAAACCCGGTGGGGGCGAGATTTTCCGCACCCGTCCAGACGGATCCAGGGGCCTAGCCAGTCTCCTGCGCAATGGGTACTGGGTCTCTTTGCCGGGACTAATGTGGTCGGGGAGTGGCGTTGACTACCCAATCCCATCTGGCACCAAGGTTAAAGAAAGAGTAGAGCTACGCTTCTACTCCCCCTCTGGACCTTCAAGGCCTGTTATAGGGTGAACTTTACCTTTAAATTTTATAATGACAAAATGATTACTAACTCAGGCGCCGATGTTAATGAGTTTACACTTTATTCATCACAGCAACAAGTGAAAATTGAAAAATGTCTGGCTTACAGGGACGGCCATAGGGGACAGCGACGGAGCGGCCGCACAGGGCGCCGAGATGGCTAACGCCGGTCCTGCTGGCTGTTACAGCAAGAGTTGCTGCGAAGCCACGCGAGTTATCGGAGACCTTTAACCTTTTAAAGCCTAGCGGTAACTTTACGTACCACCAGGTTTAACATTAAAAAATTCTGCGTGGTGCCCACATTGCATTTATGTGTTTTGCGTGAATCTCAGAACAAACAGCAGCTTTTGCCTTACAAAACAGTAAGCGACTGGTTTTTACAACCGAAGTGGAAAGTATTTACTGCGCGGTACGCACTGAGTCCTTATATAAAACAGATACGCTTCGTTTTTAAAGGGTTAAATAACCCCGAAAACCCCGGAGGGACTGTGGCCTATAGGTTGGGAATGACTGCTGTGCACCATCAATACAAATATCAACATTTGTTCAGTGGTTCAGAACATCAAACGTATATGAACAGATCTACACGCACGGCGTTCACAGTGTGTGTTAACTTCATGAACTTCCTGGAAAAATGTTTAATAAACTGCGGCACATTTATATCGCTGCGTCATTACTGTGTTTCCAGCTATACCGCTGCATCATTACTGTGTTTAAATATGGCAGTGCTAATGCATAATTCACAACGGCAAATTTCACACACTCCACACTTGTGAATTACACGCCAGTTTAAATGGATGGAAGAGCATGGACTGGATATATCTGGAGCAGGACAGGCGCAGGTTGCAGGCTCGTTCCAACGTGGTAATGACACTTTGGGTTCCACAACATGCGGAGAATTTCTTGACTAGATGAGAAACTACTAACTTCTCAAGAAGGACTCTGTTCCATAGTGTTAGTTATATTAACCTTTTAAAACCTAGCGGTAACTTTACGTACTACCCGGTTTAACATTCAAAAATTCTACATGGTGCTCACACTGCATTTATGTGTTTTGTGTGGATCTCAGAACAAACAGCAACTTTTGCCTTATACGACATTAACTGATTCTTTTTTAATAACCGAAATGTAGAGTGTTTACTGCGCGGTACGCACTGAGTCCTTAAATAAAACAGATACGTTCCGTCTTTAAAGGGTTAACTTAAACAGCACAATGGGTTGCATCAACTGAAAGACTGCGGAAGTGCTGACTGGCCATGTTAAGTGGGTCTCTGTCAACGCGCCATGGCGCGTCCTCAGGTTGCGGGTGGAAGGTTCACTTAAACAGTAATTTATTTAGGTCTACTTGAAAAGCGTTTAAATGAGTTGGTAAGCTGGTTGCTTAGTTGCTGTTCAACTAGTTACTTACACAGTACGCTTGGTAACCTTAGTAAACTGTTAGGCCAAAGTTGCTTAGAAAGTTGATAAATCAGTAACATAAAAGTATTGCACACGCGGTAAGCTTGCAATGTACAAGTGTTTGGTTTATAAGTTATAAAGCATAATATCTCCTTGGTAAGCTAGTCAGATGGCTAGCAAGTAATTTAATCATACAGCTCTCCATAAAGCACAGCACTGAACGGTTCTCCATGGTATAAGCCACTATTACCAGCTAGACACACATTATAACTAGCCTTGATCACAAAGCATGACGTTTGATGGCCCCCACTGGGAAAAAGTATACACTGCACAACCACAGGGCGAGTAAAAACACATAAACCGTATGTCAGATTGCTAAAATTAATACATACAACCAAATGAAGTTCGGTTTACTGTAGCCGCAGACTAGAAATTAAAGCAAGCGGACACTGTGCGAGCTGGCTGGACACACTGACATAAACACGTTGCTTGCAGACCGCTGCACCTCTCTGTTCCAGTCAATATTAGTCTGCCTGTAGTAACCACTGCATGTACATAAATCCAATTGGAACTGATCGGCCCCCCCCCCCCCCCGCCGCTTTTCTTTGGGTTCCTGCTGTTGACATGATCATCCCTTTATGCTAGTACACGGGCACAACAGTATTTCAGTATTTTCGTTCTGCTTACAAAATACGGTTACGAATTATCTGTCAAATTGTTAAAGCCTTAACTCATTTCCTAAATCTCAGCGCTAACAGCACTTTAATTAATTAATATTAGTGTCATAACCGGTAAAAGTTAACAAAGAAAGTCTCTTAATTTGTTACGTACATAGCATTGATATTCAAGATCTGAAATTCTCAGAGCAGCGCTAATGAAGTGTCACGTTTATCTAGACTTGACACCGTGCACAGACGCAATACGACTTAACTGTAACATTCATATTAAAAAAATACGAAACGAACACGACAGCAAAACAATAACACACTTATGCATACAGACATACATTACACACATATATACACATATGTACACATACACACACATACAGCCGCAAATACAAGCATATATATATATACAAACGAATAAATAAATAAATACATACATACACACGCGCGCACTTGTGACTTCCTCTAGCGCAAGGGGTCTCCAAACTTTTTATGGCAAAGGGCCACACCGGTTACTGTGTGCTGGTTGGAGGGCCGCATGTGGACAAATAAGAGTAGGTCATATACCTAACCGCCTGAACTGTTATGTAATGTTTATAGTACATGCATAAATTACATACGTGGCCGCGGGCCGCGTAATACAAGGTGACAGGCCACGGGTTGGAGACCCATGTTCTAGCGCTTGCAAAAACAACTTTTCTACAACGCCCTTTATATCCTGAGGAAATACCATTTCAGCACTGAGATACGACGCACGAGAGTCGGTCAGAAAATAAGTTGTCCATGCATGTATTTAAGGTTCTTCATTTTGAGCTCTAATACGAAAAGTTCAGATTTAAAAGTACTGTTACCACACTACTTTTCCACATAGTCCCTACAACACGTGAGGTATTTATCATACCATGACACTAGCTTGTCTACTACTGTTGATACAAATCCGTTTCCGGTATCACAGTCTCATATCTTTTTCCACCTCATGATCCGCCTTAAAATCTTAGGTTGCACATATTTTGCTGCAGCGCTGGAAACAGATGACAGTCGCTAAGCGACGAATTTCCCTGCTGAAATCACAATCAGTGCAGGTTCTTTAGATACCAAATTACACGCGACGCGAACTTTACTTTTTGACCGGCCCTCTGTCATCAAACAATACATTTATAAATAAACTGTGGATATTTTACACGTACCTCCTGAACCGTTTCACATACGCGGCTCCACGACCCCGTTGTGCTCGTAATAATGAATCCATTGACCGAGTTAACTCAGAAACACAGCGGGCTCAATAAATCTGCGTAGAAGTGCACGTTACAGTCTGTCTTCGTGCTGTTCTGCACAGAAACTGAACTTATCACATAACTTCAGGAACACATCTAAAATGTCACAGATAAGTTGCTTGTGGTTTGAGGAAATAAAACCAGAGATAACGTAATTGTAGCACGTTCTAGGCCTAGTATACGCGCTCTGCACTGAGAAGATGCGCCACGCGTAAGTCCACATGTTTTATTATTTATTTATTTATTTATTTATTTATTTATTTATTTATTTATTTATTGGCTTATTTGATGCAGCCTTTGACCTTCATTTGCGACAAGCATGAAGAGCAACATTATAAGGTGATAATGAACAGTGAACTGGTAGGTGCAGGGAAGGAAAGGCCCTGAATAATTTTAAGTAACTATTTTATACGTCTGATAAGAATGAACAAAATAATTAAAAGAGATTTTTAGAAATAATACCCAATCTCCAGACAAAGAAACAAATAATGGGTCTCCATAGTGATAACCGATACACTGTCATGTTCCTTACCTGCAATTTTATCAAAATTTATCAAAATTCGTCACATGTGCCTACATTTATCTCGGATATCTGCTGTTTACTGTCTCAATCTACACAGAACAACACAACAGTGTGTTCACATTCCTTTATTAATCCGCGACATGTTTCGGCCATTGGCCATCCTCAAGTGGATATAATACAAAGTCACAAGGGAGTAAAATGTGTTGAGCTGGAGGCCTCCATCTCAACACACATACTCCTTTATGATTGGGTATTACATCTGCCTGATGATGGCCGACGGCCGAAACATGTCGAAGAATAATAAAGGAACATGAAGACACTGTTGTGTTGCTCTGTGTAGATTGAGACAGTAACTGTATACGCGCACAACGGCATGGGAATTCCGAAAAAAGTTATCTGTTGTTTATTCATACCTTCGTGTTAGTCGTTCTGAGTTTCGACGGAAAAAGTCTAAGAATAATAAATATCTGAGTGGAACAAATGAAGATAAGACCAGTGTGGGATTCAAAATCCCCACGAAAGCATTTAATATGAAAATGTGTAGCGTTTACTTCATCTAGGCATACAACTTGGGTCTTAGCGTTAAGTTTCCACCGTCGCATTCCTGTTTTGTTGTGTTGAACTATAAAATATTTACAAACCGCAGTACTCTTCTGTTTTCTTCAAAGGGTAGAAGTCTGTGTTTAAGGACATCACATGACCAATCGCCTTCACACATTCATTCCGAACTAAAGCCCAAGCATCTACATGACTAACTGTATCACGCGTGGTATTGAAGCGCGCTGTGATTAAAGTCCAAGGCAGATGATTCACGCGGAACATGAAATGGATGTGTAACACTATCAGGTCACACCGAGGTCACACATGCTGTACTGTTCTTCCCCTGCCAAAGGCACGTAAAACGTAGTACAGCCTCTTAAAAAAAACTGTGCGGCTTAATTATAAAAACATTAACAGACAAAAACGCCAGTAGCAATCGAACTAATGTTAAGGGAGACAGAAACCTCTTTTATATATAGGCTGTATTACGAAATACCAGATATCCAGCAGAAAAGGAAACCCGCTCAAAAAATCAACAAACCCAATCATACAGTCTACATTAATAATGTGTACTACATAACGTAACCTCATGCGCGTTAGAGCAGGTGGTGTAAATAATCGCTTTTCAACTTCAGACATGTTTGACATCTGGCGAAAAAAATTCCGAGAAGTTACTCAAGCAGAGTTATATAGAAGACATATGGGGCGTCTGCCACTAGCAGCGTATACTAGTTGGTTTTCAATTGTATAAATAAGTAACACATATATGGATATCACGCAACACTGCAAGGCATTGAACAATGTTTAAAGTTCTTATCAAGAAACTGCCGATACTGCGCGCCTGATTTATTTCGCTAAGTTTGTCCTGTGTGCACTGATCGTTCTTACATGCGTCGTCTTGCAAACTTTCTCACAGATAATACTCACATGGGGTTAGAGCGGGCGAACGACCAGTCCATAAAGAGCGACTAATTATTCGGTCGCCAAAAGCATTATGCAAGGCCGCCATTGGATACTGGCTGTGCAGGCGGCTGCACCGTCTTCTGCGAAGAAACTGCAGTCCGCATCATCATCACCTAAATTTTCAAGAAATGTTGCGAGAATTTATTCGATCTACTTGTCTGAATTTGTTGTTTCTCTAAAGGAGACGGGTCTTATTATTATTGTCGCACTGGCAGCACACCACACTCCAAATTTAGTGCGCGGTAACGGCACCACGTGTGTTGGTCTAGGATTACCCACCGACAGTCCCCAGTACTTACTGAATAGCCTATGACACTGGGTTGGCCCCAGGTCCGGTCTGGACCTTTGGTGATGAGAAAGATATTTGTCCCTGCATGGAAGAGAAACACGATTCCTCAGTCGTCCAGTCCCTAATTTAGCCAGTAGACCAACCACGCTATCCCGTTGCCCTGGAGTTGTTTATTTATTTAGTTATGTAAATTATGGTTTTACTTGATTTAGTTAATTCTATATAGTCCTCCTCATCGCTTTTAGCGTAGCTCTACTAGAATAAATTGCACCGACGGCCACCATTGTGGTGCTCAATTATAGTAATACCGGTATGGGAGAAAAAAAGCCAACCCTAAAGCCGTGTATTCAGTTTTGACAGTTCACAAGACGCAAAGCGCGCAGGAACGCTAGGTACCAGCATCTGAAGCGAAGGGCACCTTGAAATTAATCTAATCTGGAAGAAAGCATGTCAATATACCGACATTATTTTGGGCTCGGCTCTCTTCCAGCCATGTCAAGGTGATGGATGGATGCTCACACAATACGGTATTTAGTGTGAAAGCAACTGAATGAAGAAGGATGCACCACTGTGAGATAGTAATGGCGCAAATGCAAATCACGGGATCGTGCTGCATTCTTGCCCATAACTGACTCTTAGCTTCACTGGCAGATAAAGGTATCACTGGCGTTCATACCATACCCACAATCGTACCATGCTCTACAGCGCAGGGTGTACAGTACGTGATTCCGTCGCTGAAGCTCATGTCGTCACATTACCAAGGTCACGTACACAATCCAAAGGCCAGTTTGGGGCAGCCAAGTCTTCAGCCTCGGAACACCACACGGTTACACGTAAATTTATTACGATTTACAAAAGCATGTGTAATTTTGGGACGACGTTTTGTTACCTAAAAAACGAAAAACTCCATACGGGATCGACATTACAGACGTTTGGGTGTCTGCTGGAAGAAATCCAAGCATGATCTCTCCGCTTCACCTTCTAAGCTGTCAAAAGCTCATGAATTTCCTTGATTTCAGGCTTCCACCGCCATGTAGATGAGATCTGCGCTCTTATGGGATATTACGCAGCGTCGAGCGGCAATTGTTTACCAATGTTTCGGGACAATGTGTCGTCCTTCCGTCTCGGACTCTTGACCCGTGCAGGTGGGGCCGTCACCACGTCACAACAGTTGTACATTTTACTGGGAAGGTGTGTTATGCGATTACAGAACTTTATGTTCGCTTAACTATTTAAAAATGCCAGCCTGGAACGTAAATAAACAATGTGTGAAGGTTTGGATTGGAACCACCTGACTCAGCACAGTCAGTGGCATCCTGTTTCGAGTACCGGTAATGATCCTTCCGGTCCCACAATCGGCGGGGGCCTTCTTGAGTGGAGGAAGGAACAAAGAAGATTTGTTCCACGAAGTTGTTGAAGCTGAGTGTCACGGGCGGCAGGAAAAGGAGGGGGAGGGGGTGTGTTTTTTAGATAGTTCAACCGTGAAGCAAAACTTGCGCGCTGTGGGTCGGCCCGACAAGACGGGAAGAGCGTCCGGCTCTTTCGGCCGATTTCGCGCTCGCCGAAAGACTTATTGTACCGACATAGAACAACATTACTTGCAAATATGCGCGACGAATTTCGGCGTACATCCACCGTACTAAACGTTACTGGAACCTGAGATGTCTAGAAGATGACTATGGACAACAGAAGAGTTCATTTTTTACACCTCGATGAAGACGAACAAAATCGAAACGGCTTGTTTATGAGCAGGTAACGGCATCACAAGATTCGTTCGCCGTAAGGTACAGCCGGCAGACTTAGCTGTTGACATCCATTCGGGATGCAACCGCTTCGAATGCCATCCATTCATAGATCATTCGTAATCTTCACGGTACCTCCGGTGTAGTACGTTAAGTGGTGCAGGGCCACTTCCTACCCAATTCTTACCTATTCAGGTGCCTTATCTCATTCAGCATTCAACAGTCTTTGCAGCTAGCACAGGGCCATTTGATGGGTTGAAAAAACCGCCAGTACAGAGTACGGGGTACAGAAAGGAGCAGGATGGCAATGATGTATTGGAAATTCTCGATCACACTTTGTGGCCTGGGGGGGGGGGTGATAGGGGATATGGGAGCGGGAATCGATATAAATCAAACTCCCCAGCGCCATACGTGACGAGACTTTAAACTACAAGAAATAAAATAAAAACCGTGTTCGCGAATGAAGCAAACGAACTGAATTTGCCTCCCATCCCATCCCACACCGCACCCCCCACCCTCGCATTCCAAGTCCAGAGAATTCTCGGATCACTGCTCCTTGTCTGTCTACCTCTGAATTTCGTCGTCACCTGATTCCCAGTCACACCGCACTGTCTAATCCCCTGACAAGTAAAAATTCAAAATGGTTAACCGTCTACCTTTTAATGGAATAGGATACGCATTTGATAACAGTGGTATAAATCCCAGTAGGGGCATAGAATTTCATCCCTGTCACCAATGTGCCCATACCGTTTCCACAGAGTTCATTCAGCCTCCTATCCAATACGTACCACAGGGATCACCCCCCCCCCCCCTCCTGGGGTTAACGGGGCAGCAACTGGAACCTCATCATTCGAGGTCTTGCATGTACAGATCATTACCTCATCACACTATGTGAGACTCAGCACTGCGAAACAGCTTTACTTTTATGAAGGAGTGGTTTACAGCAGTTTCAAACTTATATTCCGCCACCCAATCTGCGCCATCTCATACAAAATACCTATAGCGGGCTGAAGGGGTCCATATTATTTTATTTATTAGTATATATAATAAAATTTAACTTTTATGCCGAGTTTCCAAAACGCCTCCTGAAACAAACGACATTACTGATTAAGCACGTGGACCTACGCACATTGTCAGAGAACAGACAGGCTAAAATCGGAGTTAAAAATTAACTCCGTGGTATGACGGAATAAATGTGTTAACGACCGCAGCTCCGGTACTAATTACAAGCCAGACGACTAAATCCAAGTCATAAAACATTTTCTCTTTTGAGATTATCCTTCCTTCTCCTCCCGTACCTTCGAAACGTGCGCTTCTTCTTCCTTCTCCTCTTCCTCCCCTTACTACTACTACTACTACTACTACTACTACTACTACTACTACTACTANCCTCCCCTTACTACTACTACTACTACTACTACTACTACTACTACTACTACTACTACTACTAATAATAATAATAATAATAATAATAATACTGCTACCGTTCAACCCGGCATCTTACATAAACATTCCGAGCGATAAAAATTTTTCTCATGCACAAAGTTGTGGTACGAGTATTTACAATGTTTAGAATGCTTTCAAATTTTTGGTTCTGTTGAATAAACTTTGGACGTAACTTATGCAACGTTCCACCCAGGATTTAATTTTCATTTCAAACGGTAAACTTAAAATTCTGTGTTCTTTTACAGTCTGAAATCAGCTGTATGTTGGCCCCATTTTCATAGTGCCTTAGTTTCTACAAACTGAAGTTTGGCACAACTGAATGTTTAAATTCTACTTCAGACAATTAAGTGAAAGAGACGCGAGAAATGAACGTGCACGTCTGCTAAACGTCGCATTTTCATCAGAAGGGTAACACAAGTACAGATTTTTCATTGTCCAGTTTTATCAGTCCCCAGCACAAAAACGCCACGATGTAAAGTTTTCCGCGCCAGTACTAGCGGTAATTTACAAACGTACATATTCAAACCTGCTGCCTTCCAAGTAATACAGAGGCTGTTATTTCTTTCTGTCTTCTTCAGCTCCTGTAAAATATTACAGTTTTGACTTGTGTCCGTAGCCTCGCGAAGGCACGATATGTTCCTGGGCTTAGGGCTATAAGAATGTATTTTCAGACGTAGCACATTACTGCATTTCACATACGTCCTTTCTTATTGACAGTATCTGCCACAAGACACTGCCGTTCTCTGTGATGACTAATGCATCCAGTGATGAAGAAGGCTTGTTCTAAAACTGCGGCAAAACATGTGTCGCCCGGGCATTCCTGAAAGGCGACCAACACTTGAACCTGGCTACAGTTTTACTGACGAGTCGATGCGACTTGTTTACATGTGACAACCACACTGTCAAATGCCTGACTTGAGGACTCACAACTCATTGGTAAGCACACACTAAACACTGGTCTTCTGGAATGTGACGCCGTGTTGTCTGGTACAAGTGTGCCGATGTTTCAGAAGCTCCTCCTTCACACGTCATCAGGGTAGATGTAGGATCCTCTAAAACGTCGGTACAATTCTATCAGACTATACGGCGTGATATCCCAGAAGGCCGGAGTCGTCATTAATCTGCAACTCTACCCAGCAATCGTAATATTCTGCTGATTGACAAACGTGCAGTCCTAATTCGTCGGAGTTGTGGCTGTAAGTCTTTTGACAGAAACACAAATAACTTAGACCGATATATGTCAATTTGTATGCGGAATGAAAGTAACGTCCTGAGAAGCACCGATTCACTTTCACCCCACACATGAACTATGAATTAACCCTTTAAAGACGAAGCGTATCTGTTTTATATAAGGACTCAGTGCGTACCGCGCTGTAAACACTCTCCACTTCGGTTATAAAAACCAATCTCTTAATGTTTTACAAGGCAGAAGTTGCTGTTTGTTCTGAGATCCGTACAAAACACATAAACGCAATGTGGGCACCACGTAGAATTTTTTAATGTTAAACCTGTTGGTACGTAAAGTTACCGCTAGGCTTTAAAAGGCTAATGTGACTACATACTGGCAACACACACACACACACACACACACACACACAAGTAAGTATATATACCATTCTTCCTTTATAATACACGGCACATCATTTCGTTGTGCGAGTCTCATATCTGCAGCTAGCATAATTGCGTTCAGTGTGTCAATAATTCTGAAGATTGGGCAGCCCGACAACACACCTTGCGGTGCTGCGGGACAGAGACAGGACGATATGAAGTAAATTAAGTAATTTAACCAAAAGTCTTCTCGTCATGACGTTACAGAATCCGTTTGTGTTGAAAAACTTCGCCCCTATTTCCTCCAGTGAGAAACTCTTTACTAGTCCAACAGATGAAAGATTTCCCAGCAAAAATTTTATTGGCTGAAAGAATCCTATTACAAGAAGGTAGATGAACAGTTGAAGTGGTATGACAGGAGCTGCTGTTTGCTCACACTGTGTATTCACAGTTATATTTTCTGGTACAGATAATGATAATGACGATGACGATGATAATGATGATACTCGTAATATAGAGAGATCATGTGGCACAAAGACGGAGTTAATTCAGCGGCCTATGTCTGCCAATCACTAAGCACTGCCTCGCGCATGTGCCAGAGGAGCACGCCCGATGGAACTACGCAGTAGTGTCAATGTTCAGTGAAGGACGGGGCATTAGGTCACTTGAACAGCTGAGCGAGTTATCTTACCACGGAGGACTGCTACATCAACTACGTAAACTAACCCATGAAGATAAAATGTGCTACTGTGTATCATTCCTAAGAGTAAAATCTCCAAACACAACTTAACTTCCTAAAGCACAAATACCGGGTGTGTGTTTACTTATGTACGATCCAGAAACCTTAATAAAGGCGGCCTAGGTCCGACTTGGGCTGCTGCGCCACACATAAGAAAATGCTTCAAAGCTAACGCATAGTAGAACACTACACGACTCCATATTTCCTTACGAAGCACAATTTGGGCTGTAGCACCATAAAAGTAAAATAAATCAGAATGTGACATTTCTACCTGTTTCAGCACAGTCGAGCCAAATCAGCACAAAAGAATGCCAACAGTTGCACTGGCCCACTCACCTGGAACAAGACAGAAAACAGCGATGTAAGAAATGCAGCACGTTGTGCAAAGTGCTTATTTATTTGGTTAAGAAAATAACAATAAACGTACGGCACAAGAACAGGAATACGTGGGACAGCACAATCTGGAGGGCGAATGGAGTAAAAGTGAAAAAGAGAGTGATCAAAGAACGCCATCATTATCATTAGAAAAATTGCCTTTATTTGTGCACATGTGGACAGGATTCTTGCTTGCGGTGTGCGAGTGCTGGCCAGATGCTTCAGGATGAGAAGAGGGAGATGGAACAGAACAAAGCACAAAGAAACAAAAGACATGCGATCGGCTAGAACATATTCGGGGGAAAATATCACAATCTCCACTCCTCATAATAATGTCTGAACTCTATATATATATTGCCTAAATTATGTCCGTATATACAGTCCAACCCGGTTATAACGACATCAGTTTAAGCGACACCTTGTATAAAAGTCACATGTCCTGTGGTACCAATTAATTCCTCACTGTTAACCATAACACTATACTCCTCGGTTAGAACAACAGTTGTTTATAACGATACAACATATCCAGTTCGTTTCATGACATTATAACCGAGTTCGACTGTATATGTATATACATAATTTAGGCATTCTTGTGAAACAGCAGAGATGGTGATATCCGCCCCCCCCCCCCCCCCATATACACACATATACAAATATGTGTATCGGGAAATCTTCTTGAGCCTCGGCCGTCAGTCTCACTATCCCAGACAACTGGGTTCACATTCCACACTGATACTCAAAAACAGCAGTCTAATATCTACACAAAACTCGAGTAACCGGGAGAATTCTGATACGGAAAAGGCACTAAAAATTTACTACATTTAAATATAAACAACTATAACTAGGACATCTGCTTTGCGACTTAATTATTCACATTCTTCTCATCCAACAAAATTCGTCTTACCTTAGCAACACACGACAGTACGAACATCAGCAATGAATTTCCTTAGAAATTAAGAGCAGAACACATAGGGAGAATACTTCCTACCAGCCAACTCAAGATCTTTGGTTCCCGTTTCCTATCTCAAGATGCATGCAAAATACAGAGTTACAAAATTTTCCCTTTTGACAAGTCACGTCAATTCGGAGTCCAAAGTCCAAAGTTTTGGAGACCTGCCATATCTCCATTACCAGGGAATGATTCGACGCGTAAATACTGTTGTCCATTACACTGCGACTCACCGTACAGACGAGGGGCAGGTAAATGTGAAGGTAAATTTGTCCTTGTGCACACAATGCAGTCATAAATGACGCATACCTCCACTCATATTTAACCTCGGCACTAGGTGACGGGGAGTGATCAGCTTCACGCCCTGGCCGCTTTATGCACGGTGAAAGAGACCCCCGTACCTTTTGAATAGGAGTATGTGTGGGCCCAGAGGCAGTCCGAATGCTTCGAATGACAGAAAACCTGTTGCTCCTACCGAAAGTCCAACCACGCGTCCTTGATCATCCAGCTTGTAGTGTAGACCGCGAATCAAAAAATCAGATACGTATATAACTGGGCCGGCCACAGGATCCGTACGAGTCTGTTCCATCGCACACTCAATGTGCTTCGATCTGCTGCCTGATCGGGCAAACGCAGTCTGCGACTTCGCCGTTCTGGGCGACAAAACACACTTCAGAAAGACGCACCAAAAAAACGGCAACAGCAAATAAAAAGAAAATAAAGAAGTTTTCATGTTTCGGCAACACGGGCGCACAAAATAATATTTTCTGACCTTTCTCCCTGGGAAGGCAACATGACAGAGCTTCATGGGCTGCGCGACTTACACCCCTGCGCTACTGCAGATACAAGCCCGCCCGTCCGCCCCCTCGCTAGTCACCTTCTGCCTTGGCCACTGCAACTCAGTACTGTATGACCATACACAGAGTCCTTGACTTGAGCAGTTTTTTAAGTTATGCAATTTCATATTTACCCAATTAAAAAAGCAAAATAGAATTGAAGTAATATTTTCGAAAGGGGTGTCGAATTTTTCCTTGTGAGAACGAAAGCGCAGTGAGACCAAAATAAGAAGAATACTGCTGGGCGATAACACGGCCGGCGGGGCGGTCATGCTGCGGCTGATCAGGTTACAGTGTGCTGGAGCTTGTATTTCATCTGGACTCCCTTACACACACACACACACACACACACACAGAGGCTATAGTTGACCACATGCGTATTCAGTACCAACTTGTGCAAAATTCGACTTGCGACGGAACTTCCGGAAAGCATTGCGTATGTTGGGACGTGTCTGCACAACGCCAAGTAAGCCATGCATAAGTGCTGAATTAGTTTAGACCGGCTCGTTTTCACAAGCATTTTCGCAGCGTCATTATTTGAAACCGCCGTAGCACTCGCCCTAGCACAAATAACAAACGCGTGGCACCGCTTTTCGTGCGATGGCGAATGTACAAACGGCAGTTATATCAGCTCCAAGCCTTATTAGCAGGAGCTGCCGTATGGAAAAGTTCGGGGGCGAAACAGCATTTCCAAAAGCGCTTGAACGATTTTAAACAGGATACAAACTTGAGCCGAGGGGAGGGACCAGGAAGAAATATAATCTGCAGAAGTTTCCCACCCTCCGGGCGTGACGCTGTAACTTGCAACTTTACACTTCTTCTTAATACCTGCCGTGTCTGGGCTTATGAAAATAAGTATCAAAATCTTTGTTGTCGCTCTCAAACTTCCCAGATTATTTAAATTAGGGGGGCGGCAGAGCTTCGTCGAAACAAGGGACGGATAGATAGCTTCCAACTTCCAACTTATTCTGTTTCACTGGAAAAGCAACCAAAATTCGCTACAGTATTACGCAAACCCAATCAGACCTGCCTGTTGAACGCTTTTATGTATCCAGGCTAATGATATCACGCACGTGATCTTGCAGCCAGGATGAAAGGAAGGAAGGTTTGGGAAAGGGCGTTACAGCAGCAAGCAAAGCAATCCCCGTACAGGCCTGGGTAGGCCCTGAGGTTTCCAGGAGGCTGAGGTTCTCAGACTTCAAGACAATCGGCACATGAAGGTGGTAAGGTTGTCAGCCACACGCACCGGCCGCCTTTACTCCCCAGGAAGTATTCCTGGTACTCATTTCTGTTAGAGGTTGAGTCAACCCCAGGGCCACAGTGCGACCGGAAGGATTGTGACAATCAAAAATTCCGCGACCTTCCGGCTTGTTGCGCAGTGCTTCAGAACTGCGCCGCCGCTTGCCCCCAGGAATTTATAATACTGAACATTTAATTTCGCACACACTGTTGAGAGTCAATCCTTCGAAGCATAAAATTAACCGAAATTATATTTCAAATTCAGTTCCTTCCTCGCAGAAAACATATTGCATCTTCATGAGAAAGACCAGATGGTTAATGCCGTTACGGAAATAATCGCGGCTCCTTCCAACAGCCATATAGACCTACACTGTGTGGGCAAAACGCAAGAGTTCCTGACGTTAAACAGCAGACACATACAGCAAACAGCGCGCTTTGCCGTCTCAACCATTTCACCAATGGGCCGTAATCATTCACCTATCATGTGGGGGGGTGGGGGGGGGGGCTCGGTAATGGGAACGTCAGGGGACGCATTTCCACAGAGACACATTCTCACCCCACAATAAGAGAATTACAAAGTAAAAAAGAACCACTGTGCCTTAAAGGGTTAGCAAATATACACCAACTGTGAGCGAAAGAGCTTAAGGAAAGTCTATGCTTCTGAACAGAAGTATGGTAGAACATACTCATTGAATGTGGCACGCATATGCGCGCGCGCGCGCACGCACACGCACACACACACGCCAAAAAAGCAACTTAGGCTAATTAAAATCTTTATTCTGAAACACATCTGGCCCCAAGAGTTTTAGATAAGAGGTGTGGACTTGTATTTACATGAAACGTCCGATACACTACTTATAAACTTCGGTAAACACTTGCCTTGTATATTTAAAATTCATAATGGTCTAAAACAAGGTGACGCTTTATCATTACATCTTTTGAATTTCACTTATAATGCGACGTACCACACCGGAATTCTATCAGACTGTACGAGCTGTTTGATCTGTGAGTTAATGCAAAGAACACAGCATATACAAGTAAGTTCGTGTTAGCAGAATGTTTCTCATTCTAGCATTCCACTGGTCCTCCTCCCACTCCAGTGTGATCTTCGGTTGCCAGCCTTCCCTCATTCGACTGTACGACGTTTTCATCGCCATAACTACTCCGGCCTTTGATATCTGATCTTACGCGTCTACAGACGCATCTTATTAAAATGTATCACAAACATCCCCAAATAAATTCCAAAGGGTTATCGACCTAAGTTTCATTCCACTTCTTGTTTTCTGGACACAGCGACGAACTAAAGGCTCTTGTTGAAAAACAAATTAAAGTAAATAAGTTTTACCCATGGAAAAACTCGTATAACGTAGTAGCTACAGGCCTACATTGAGTTGCTTCACAATGATATGGCAGAACTGGAAAGACACGAGTCTACGTAACAACCCATTAAACATAAATAATCCGCAGCATATTGAGTAGAACTGTCTTCGAAAACACGTTATTGATGTATATAACAGACGGGAAGGCAAGGACGAAGACGTAAGGAGCTACTACATGATCTTCTGGGAAAGAGAAAATACTGGAACTTAGAAAGAAAACCAATTAATCGCACACTGTGGAGAACTCGCCTCGGAAGGGTCTACAGTCCTGTCCCAAGACAGGCTACGTAATGAATCAGCCCGTACAAATCACAATGAATGAAGCAAACGCACAGTCGAACTCGTACAATAAAAGCATCAGACGCGCAGTTGTTATTAAAATCTGCGAGACAATAAAAAATACAAGTCAAAGTTGAGATTAATAAAATGTACCTATACATCAGAAGGAAGTAAACAGCTGTAGTTGCGTTCCATAGACCTTCTAAGCGAAAGTTAGAACAAAGTAACTTAAACGCTGGCCGCGAACTCATCCTCCTACATTATAATTAAATGTACACACTCATCATGTTTCAAGCTACAATACACCTGCACTCGACCCAACGCCATAAAATAACTCCCGAACACGTAATCAGCACGAGAAGAAAAACTACATCCCCTGAATGATGCTCTGGACGCAGGGTCCATTAGCCGTGCCCTCTTGGGTTGTGTACAAGGGTCCACTCACGTAGATTGCACGTTATTTAAAGATGATGCGCCACCTGCAGTAATGGTTTAGGGTCGAATGACGTGACAGCATGTTCATGTTCGGTGATACTGAAACACCTGAGAACAAATCGTCATCCTAGAATTCACCTAGAGCAGTGTGTACAGACGATTAAATTTTGCACGGTGGCTCAGAATGGAACGTCTCTCATGTCATCCTTTTGGCGCCTAGAATTTTGGGATGGTTCCATTAGTTTTGTAAAATTTGTGAACACCCGACCTGGATGGAATGAGGAGCTGCCCAAAACCTCAGTCAGGATAAGGCCGCGGCCGAAGGTCAAACCGGACGCTTCCCGAACACAAGTCAAAGACGTTACAGCTTGAGCCAACTCGCTTGGTTAGAAGGAAACTGGGTAAGGTGCAACAGAGGAAACAAAGGAAGCAGGAGTGTATAAATAAAAAAGGAAAAAGAACACAAAAGGAATGGAAAACAGTGCATTCATTCATTACTTGATAGCAGTGATAATAATGTAATTATACATCCGAAGCGCCAGTCAACTGGTACGTGAAATCGCATCGAATCCTCCTGGAGACGGTGTGTCCTCCGAAATAATCGCACATTAGGCCCTGTGCATTTAGACTTCTGTGCTGGACGTCGTACAAAGACAGAGGCCATGCGATGGGCAGAAGTCATTCTGACTCGTAACAGGCATAGACATAACCAATATGTCCGTTAGCAGCTCACGGAAAATGTCTCAGGCTCGTTCAGACGTGTACGGTACTGTCACACAAAACTGACCCGGGTGGTGGAATATAACTAAAAGTTAAACAGGACTGTAATTAAAGTTTCTGCTTCTGGGAGCCGTAAACAGGCCGTAACAACACGGTACAGGTCACGGCTAGTGGCTTACACCCGGGAACAGACTTGCGTGTTGTGTGACGAACGAAGGACCTATACAAAACCGCAGCAGAACTCTTGCACATTAGGGTTCATACTCCTAGTAGAGACATGAAATTTAGGGTGCCACAAAAGGGGTGGAAATTTTTTCGCCTGCTGAGCGAACATCAGCTTGTCATGGAGGACTCTGATCCACGGACATGTATCAAGATGGCAGGATAGAAATACAGGCGAAAGATCAGCCATTAACTACTGCAGCAACCAGAATAATATCGAAATTACTTGCAAGTCATGTGAATGACATCACTGGTGTAGATAAGTGTTCTGAAGAAGGGACTGACTAACCACAAATTCTGTAGCCAGGCAATAATAATAATAATAATAATAATAATAATAATAATAATAATAATAAATCATAAAATTCGCATCATTTTGCCATGTCTACAATCGTACGTACTTTCACGGCAATATATTACATGTTGGTTTACCCTGAGAAGCTGGCACGGCCGCCATGTTGGTACTGTTGTTGAAAGGACACAACTAAAAGTCGCACAGGAGAAGTAGGATTTGACAGCATGATTTCCTTACCGAGTTCCATTATAATTGGCGAATTGTATATACAGTTATTGTGAACATCCACATGCACGCAGACATGAGTATAATATGAGTATTTGTATAATGTAATATTTGCTGAATTCAGTCCACCTTGAGAGGCTCAGTGTTACATACCGATTAACTCCGGGCTGTCACTGTGATAACCCCTTAGCCACTAAGTACACGTATTCTTTACTTACCTTTATTTCTTACTAAACCACTTGAATTTAACTTCGTCTAAATACCTACGTAAGTTCCTTACCAGGGCTTTGTTACTACACATACTAGGACAAGCAGATGAACACAACACCTGTTCTAAGCACACCTCGATCACACAAACTACCAACACCAAACGTTAAGATTACTGCGGATCATCAATATGACAAGAGGCGGTAATGAGCTACTTTAATGTACAATACCAGCACTAGCGTGGAGTAACTGAGGAAAACTACGACAAACGTCACTCAGAATATCCGGCTGATATTCCGAGAACTGAAACCCGTACCTCCTAAAATGGCGTAGCCGGGGTCGGGGTGGCGCGGCCTTCCCGAGCGGAAGAGTGCAAGGGGTGGCAAAACTGGCAGCACAATGAATGCTTGAAACAAAAATAATTGATACTCTACGCTCAATAAATTTAAGTTACTGAACGAAGTAACAGGAAACCCAATAAATGACTGTGACTTTTTAAATTCCTAATTACTAATTAAAATCACAATTTATCTTGGGAGCACCAGTTGAGGTCACTCGCCCCGCGCAACAAAAACCTAGTTACGCCACTGCCTCCTAATAATATGTATGCAGAAATACCACAAGCCTGCATTTACTTATACTGTAAGTAAAGAACGGTAAACAGGCTCCGTAAGACTTTACGCTTTACAGGACTGCGGCTCTTCAGAGAATTTAAGGAATGGTGGCATGATCTGATGCCAAAACACTTCACGATTATCACTTTGCCCCTGAAATTCACAGAGCTCGTCAAACGTAGCACGAACGAACGCGCTAATCTGTCCAGCTGGAGCTTTACGCCAAGTTCCGGGCCCTCAGAGGGACTTGATCATACCAACACGGCGGCGACACTACCGAGTAAACTCTACCCTTTTCCCAGTGGTCCCATACTGAAACATGTGGCCAGCCACACACCTTGCCTCATCCCCACGATGCGTCTGCTCCGCGTGATACTCTGAATTATGTACAAGACTGCTGCCGTGAAAGAGTGGTTCATGTCCCCTGTTGCGTCTGTCCGCACGTGTGTTCTGTAATAGAGGCCTGTGTTTAATACAACTTCCCCGGCAAACATGGTGAACAGAGGTGCGTACGTTCATCATGTTGAGGGTACATGTGCGAGTTGTTTGGAATAATACGGGAGTCAGTGTTAGTTTCTTAAGAACCTCTGCCGAAAGACGAGTATGCAAGTAGTTTTAAGACTGTAGTTCTTCAATCATAAAATATTGGGCTTTACACACACACACACACACACACACACACATATATACATGGACTAATACTTCAACCTGTCGAGCATGACCAGGGCCATTTGAAGGGCAGGTAGGTATGTTTTCAGACGCAATAACATAGCTTTTGTGAAGACTTTTGACACGAACGCCACAGCACGAATCTTTGCAACTGCCTGGTTCCTATGTTTTAGTAATCAGTACGCAGCACATACTTTGGAAAAAATAGAAGTGTAACAACTGTGGTATGAAAATCACACGACATTGATAAGGGACACCTACGGAAAAGCTTGTATAAACGAGACGTTAATTAGTCTTTCAATAGTTCGTGAATATACAAAGTGCATTGAAGCGACTTAGCTTCGAATCTAACTTGTCTCGTTTCCATTCGATTACAAATTTTTTCAGCAGTCCAGTAAATCAACAGTTTAAGAACGAAACTGAATTATGGATTTCGTTTATAGTATGTTAATAGAAATTTACAGGACACTTCCACTTGTTGCACACTCTATTCTGGAATGCCAATCACGCACCATCGCCTAATAAAAACTCAGAAAAATTTCAGCCACCTGAAAGGTCGTGGTTCA
Source organism: Coptotermes formosanus (assembly GCA_013340265.1). Taxonomy (NCBI): domain Eukaryota; kingdom Metazoa; phylum Arthropoda; class Insecta; order Blattodea; family Rhinotermitidae; genus Coptotermes; species Coptotermes formosanus. The sequence continues at coordinate 616,244 of BLKM01001701.1, read as the reverse complement.
GAAACATTCAGATCGGATTCGTTCTCGGTAAGCTCGAAGGTTAGGGCAGGCTGCGATATTCCGTTTCTGTAGGAACTGCTGATCGGAACTTCAAGGATGTTCACAAAAGATAAACAAGGCTGTTTTGGAATAAGAAAAAGCATCTTCGGGAAAGATAAGGAAAGAAAATGAAGGTAGGAAATCCCTAAGGAACGTATGGTAAAGGACTTAGATTCCCCGTTCGGAGCGACGTTATTCCCCGAGCTGCATAAATCAAGATCTGAACTACAGTACCAGCAGGCTTCACGGGGTGCGGAATTGTGTTGTGACTGCATACTGCGTGACACAGTGTAGTACACAGTCACTTCATGTGATGCGTCTCGCTGCATACTGCGTGACACACTGTAGTACACAGTCACTTCATGTGATGCGTCTCGCTGCATAATCCGTGCATCTCAGTTAATTACAGCTGCCATAAACCCCGCAGTGGGCGTCAACGTAAAGTAAACCCTTACACGTTCGCACGGTTCAGAAGGACCACTCCATATACAGACAGAAGAACCATCACTTTACAATTCGATTGTTCTCTCAGAACCCCTTTCACCAAACTTTCAAACATGTTTTAAAACCACCCGTATAAGGACAACTTTGCAAACCAAATGAGACAGTGCTCGAGGTGTTGAGGGGCCCATCCGACGGATTGAACGAGGATAGGACGGGGAAATGAAAGGGGAAAAAAGACATCCATCAGATTTTCGAGGAAAGAATGAAGATGGATTTTGGAATCTTTGTAAGAGCATGGATAAAACTGGTTACTCAAAAAGAAGAGGCTATAAGCCCCCCTATATCTCAAGTGACAATGAAACGCACAGTTTCTAATGGTGAGTGAAAATGCCTTCCGAACCTCTTCCTTGGCGTAGCAAAATCGCAGGTTGAAGAGTTTTCGCACGGCACCGACATTTCCTTTATAAACTTCGATACTTACCGTCTTCCGAAAAAAAAAAGCCTTATACTTTACCAAAACATAAAATATAGACAAGAAAGTACTTTTGGAGCACTCAGCATTCCTGAAAACATAATAATTTTGTACGTTTATTTCAAATTAATCTGTCTCCATATATAGACAGCAGGACTTAACATACTGCACGAACAAAGAAAACAGAATATCACGAAACGTTACACAATGCGTCGGACTTGGAAGGATTCTTTGTGCACCTGTATAAATTCTTACAACCCAACATTTGTCCCATATAACTTAAAAATTTCACTGTCACCACGTTTGCAAATGTGTAGGTGCGTAGTTCACGATAGCTTTCCACACCACGTCACGGGCCGAGACAAAATGAGCCTTCCGTTAATAACATGAAACAGGAAACTCAGTACACTTTTACAGACTTGTCACCAAACTTCCAAGACCATAATCTTTTTGGCACTAGTTTCGCACCCTCCCTTTCGGGCAAGGTTATTTTTATAGTATGTAGAATATGGGTTTAAAAGCTGCTGAGTATTGTTTCGTGACGTAATCACATCTAGTTTTATAAAAAATACACAAAATGGTTCAAAGGCGCGCACAGCGAACTGGCAAGATGACGCCATACGAACAGACCAGCCTAAAATGGCCGAATTTAGCGCACCAGCCAATAAATAACACATGCACACGACACGCACCGGTGACTCTAGATCCCTTTCACATTTACACACGACAAAAGCAGGACAAGATGCGTCCACCAACTCTAACAATGGACAGACCGGGCTGGGACACCATTCGCACCCGGCCATTTTGAGGGGTAATTTGACTAAGTCGCTCTACGACAGGAGCGGGTTGGGGGGGATCAGCAAGTCACCTGCAGACGGTAAAGTGTTTCACACTGTCCACACCCTGCGCTCAGAATACAAATTGTCTGCTAGTGCACGTTTTGGTTCCGAAGGAAGAGACACTACTGTGGTTAACAGTTTGTACATGCTAACATACTATGCCGACTTTTCGGGACAACGTATCTGTCCATCTTCAAGGGTCAGGAAGTTCAAGAAGAATTCTTGGACTTTTTGACCCTTGAAGATGGAACTGATAGGTTGTCCCGAAACGCCGGTAAAGGATTACCATTCGACGCTGCGTAATATCCCAGAAGAACGCAGATCTCATCAGCATCACGGCGGAAGCCTCGAATCACGCTAACATACTAATTTCACACCTCTAGGAAAGACAACCTTCACATAAAAAATTTCGGTAGCAGACCTACAAGGACAGACTACTTGCGTCATCTCAGCGCAGTTGGAAGAATAACACTAGTGCACATCTTAAATAAAGAGGACACACACACACACACACACACACACACACACACACACACACACACGCACACGCAGATTTTAAGCAGGCGACATTTGCTGTTACAAGGTTGTGGACAGTTTGAAACCTCAGTTGATCTGAAAAGTCTCGCAGTGTTTTTTTCGGAATTTTACACACCTTGCTGTCCTTTATGCACTTACAGAAAATAAAAATATACCGATCGTTGAGCTGGTCGACTGTACAAACTTCATATAGTCACGAGGAATAATCCAACTAGCCAACAAATATCGTGCCTCTTATGACACCTTAAGTTCATCGCCGTGTTCACAGTATCCTGCCACTGTGCACCATCATCAGCCAATATATACCAATCCACAATCTAACATTCCATTATTTAACATCCATTATAATATTATCCACACCACCGCCCTTATGTCTCCAAAGCCTCTTCTCCCTTTCGAGGTTTTCTAGCCGTAAATGCTCGTGCTGACTAGGATAATCACGCACAGACATAACAGGCCTAAACGCAAAAAAATTTTCCACTGTATTTCGTTGAAAATAGGCCTACACTGTATCCGAAAAGTTTCGCACATAGATTGCAGATTTTCTTCATATCCGTTTGTCATATACAGCACACATTCTTCTGCGCTGAACTACATCTGAGAAATGTAATTTCGCTCTACCCGAGTCGCGTGTAAGGCGGACCAATGTTGACAACAGCGACATATACCCAGCAACATACGGTGTATAGAGCTCATGCCACGTGTAATTCAGATACCTCGCGTGGTTTGGGAGAAGAAGCATTCACTTGGATGGTCGGACAGACATATGGTCTGCCCACAACATGTTCTCGTTTCTGAAACATCAAGGGGGGTCGATTATTTTCATACAGGGTTTCCACAAAAGAATGGTAGGATTCTGAACGTCAGTAATATAGGACTCGTGCGCTATAAAACAGTGAAGGTGGCAACACTGGATTCCGTCACTCACATAGTGTTTTCACACACCAGGAGCTCCTCTTCGCTACAGCGATGTGGTAAGAGCGGCCTTGGATGAGAAATTCCCAAACCACTTGATCGGCAGAAATAGATCTACACCTTAGCCTTCCAGAAGCCCCTATTTAACTGTTCTTGATTTCTTCTTCTGGGGGTACATCAAGAATACTGTGTACGCCGAAAACATAAGACACCTGCAACATCTGAAGGACTGAATCTGCGCAGATATTGAAACAGTCACCCCAGAGGTGTTTTCTCGTGTATGGGCGGAAGCTGAATACACACTAGACATTTGTACGGCGACAGATGGTGACCATATTGAGATCTATTAGACGTCACATAGCCCACGTGAAATTCTTGTGTTTTTCCTGTAAAATAAGACACATTTTGTTCCTTTTCTCTAACCAGGTTTTCTTCAGTGGACGCCTTAAATCCTACCAGTCTTTTACGGAAACCCTGTATTTTCGTGCCAGACATCGCCGGCAGGTTGTCGGGTTACAAAAGCTGTGTAAAGCTCCGCGGTCCGAGATGTGGTAACAACACCCAGATTACGGGCACTTACGAGTACATGCTGCCATGTTTCAGTAGCCAAGACAACTCAAGTAGCAAAAGTGTTATCATAAATTATACAAAATACTTTATCGTTCAAACGGGTTGCAATATTAGTACACTGCACCGAATGTCGAGAGGGTTGCAGGAAGCAGGGGGCACAAGACGACCGATCAAGCAGTAGAGATGGAGGATAAATGATGCGTTGGGAAGGAGGGGGCAGAGCTCCAAGAAAACGGCTAACGGAGAAATAATGGCCATAGCGTGCAGCAAGTATGGTCCGTCGAGGAAAGTGCATTTCCCTCTCTTTGCTTCTCCTCACACTGAACGCACTCTTCGTCCCATTCTCTGGGATGAAAGAAGATGTAGCAAGAAAAAAGGGGAAATCTTTGAACGTAGGGGTGTCAATATAACCGCCGGGCAATTTTTTGGTCTCAGAACAGAGATAACAATTATGTCAAAAATATGACCCTCTTAATGTGACTTACGTTCAATATCGTTTGCGAAAATTTCAACGAACACTCCAATGAGGTTATAAATCTCAGTGTTGAAACCGGACCCAGATCATGTATGAAAGAGCTTTGTTTGGGGTGATTCATCGATTGGATCATCAGTATCCAAATCCAAACGCACAAAAGCACACACGGGCATAAGAAAGTGTTTACGTAGCGCAGCTGCAAGCGAAGAATTAAGGTCGCAACGCAAAGCAGCATACAACAAAAACTAATTTTTCTACATACTTGTTGCTGATTACACGCGAGATATTCTACAGTATGTGACGTAACAGCGATTTAGAGAAGGCCCTTGAACTATCATTTATGTTGATTTTAAATGTAAACCGTACAAATTTAGAATAATTACGCGACTTTCAGCGCATGCGCAAATAAACCTCCAGGGACGCGTGATAACCTGTCTCGAAGGTAACACAGGCCTACGTACACTAACTCACCGACTCACTCACAAATCTGAGTCCCGACTGAGTAGCCAATAGTTCCTTAATCCCGCACTTCATGGAACTCGGAAGATTGATCATTGCATTCAGAACAACTCGCCACTTGTCTCTATCCTGAGCCAAACGATTCCGGTCCACACACTTTCCAGCCTGTACATTTAAAATCCACTTAACGTCTTCAAAATTTTTTTATCGAATTTTCATGGATACTTACAGAGAAATTAGTGCAACAACAACAACAACAACAACAACAACAACAACAACAACAACAACAACAACAACAACAACAACAACAATAATCACAAGCCTCCCTCACAATAAACCGGTCATCACAATCCATGATTATGGAGAAGGCACATACCTGCTAATACATACTTCAATGTCAGGAGATAGAAATGTGATAAAGAAAGAAGCCGAAAAGACTTTAAAATATAGAGACTGCATGACAGAAATACAGAGCATGTAATAACAAAAGTAATACCAGTAAAAGGCCTAATAGGAGCCACTGCAACCATCTCAAAACCATCCAGAAAACACCTGAACATCATACCGGGAAAGCACGCAACCAAGAAGTTACAGTAGACAGCAATACCGGGCACCGCACATACAGCGGAAAGTACTACCGCAAAAGTACAAAAGGCTTGTCATGGGAAACAGTGTTACATGCAGGGGCGCACCAAGAAGTTGTCCTTGGGGGGGGGGGGGTGCTGACCCTGAGGCTACATATAATTTATGTTTGATTTTAAAAATTATGTTATAAAAATCATGTACGTATAACATAATACTGCAACTGCATTTATGTACATAAGAACACAACTGCATGTTCCATGACTCAACCACAGCGTCCAGTCTCCTTGTTTCTTAAATTTTATTAATTTATTTTTTAAAATCAGTCGATTTCGATGGCTGATTTCGGCTGAAGGGAAAATCACGCAAAACGTTTAGATATAACAACATGTACAGAATATGTGTTTTTTAAATTTCTGTTTTTGGGGGTTTGGGGGGCTGTAGCCCGGCGGCCCCCCCCCTTGGATGCGCCCTTGGTTACATGTACCACAAATTGTAACCACAGATAGCTGCAACATTATATACCCTAGAAACATGGTTTGTTTCAGGTATGCCATTGTAACTACCCTACACAAGGCTGATAACAAATAATAATAATACTAATAATAATAATATCCTTACAAAGGTAATAATAATAATAATAATAATAATAATAATAATAATAATAAACACGGCGACTTAGGCCAATAGCAGCACATGACGTCTCAAGTAAGTGTACGATATAATGTTTTCAACAACGAACATAACATGCAGAGTTGGAATTTCTACACACAAATAAGAACTGGTGCAGACAAAAAAAAAGTCGTGATTATCAAAAGGGCCTGCATATCCTACACAATTCTTACACAAATGAACTTGAAAATACTTTTTCTTACTTTCAGAATGTATTATGCAGTGTAACGCCTTGACACTGACAGTTCTAATCCCAAAAAGCGTCTCCCTGAAGATGACCACTGATGATCGAAACATGTATAAGAACGATTAAGTTACACAAAAACAGTGAGTGTACCGTAATGTTGTACTTCATGAGTAAGAGTTCCGTACGTTTTGTCCTGACGTCTTTAGACATCAGACTTGATGACAGAAGTCAATATACAGAACGGTAGTACCCATCGACTGAATTCAATTACTTAATTTCTTCCCGAATACAGATGATGTTTGTTAGAATCGTCCCTAAGTATTTAAACTTTGTCTCATTTTTCTAAGTACTTATAGGCTAAGTTTATGTTATGATTCTACCTTGCGTTCTCTACTGGCGAAAAATGCAGCTTTTATGTCTTTTCCTTATGGCACTAATGTTCGGTAAAATAAATCTATATCATCAGCACAGATCAGAAGATGATTATTCTCATTCAATTTCAATCCGTCCTGGGTTTCCTGAACCTCCCTAAAGCCGTATCCTAATAACAAATTAACAGCACTGACAATAAAGCATCTCCAAGTTTCAGACCATTCTGAGTTCCGTAACGACACGTCACCAACACCGTGAATTTATTTCTCCATTTCAGAGGGCTGTTACGCTAAGCGGCAAAAGCATAAACTTGCTTTATCCGTTATACCTACAGACAAAAAGAAACGCCTTTAACGTGACATCCGGATTCAAATGAACCTGTTTACATTACATATCATTGTAGCAATCATGCACCGTTCCCAGAACAGTCGCTACATAATGCGTGCTATGGCTGCAATCCATACGGTTTCCAAGTGATTTTGACGTACTTCCACTTCTTCAGACTCGCGTGTATATTCCACATACTCTGCACACCTATAATACGGTTTTGCGTACATGAAAAATATTTCTGGCTTCCTTCTGTGCCATATTTGTGTCCAGCGCTATGGGAACGCTTATGAGAAGACATTTCAGCTGTTATGGACTATGCCGTCGGGTTGCTTTTACAGTAAAATTCTATAGGTTCTAATTTGTTTATCGTGGTTCGATGCAGTCTGGCACGGCGTGTGCTGGCACCCGCTTCTCCTGTTCTGGTTTCACTTACAGATTTTTACAGCGTGACAGAGTACAACACATATAGTGGCGTTCTTCGAAGTCGCTTTTAACAGGACTGAACACATCACCACCACCACCACCACCACCACCACCACCACCACCACCACCATCACCACCACCACCACCACCACCATCACCACGACTACCACCACCACCACCACCACCACCACCGCCACCGCCACCACCGCCGCCACCACCACCACCACCGCCACCACCACTACAACCACACTTGCTGTCGTCGTAGACGGTGGTGGTGGTGCTGGTGGATGGAACCATACTAGTTCTAGCAGTAAAGTTGCTCCTAGGAGGCAACATCTATCCTAATATTCTACAGGGTTCTGACATCTGAATTAGTTCATTTTAAGCACTTTTTCCATCGTTTAATACATACGATGGAAAAAGTCCACAAAATCAGTGACTGCACAGACCCTACTACTCCTCCGAGCAGAAGCGCTGGGAAAAGCACGAGATACTGTAGTTTCTAGCTTCCTCGGCATCCAAGCGGAAGTGATAGACCGCGCGGAAGCATAATGGTGTATTATACCAGCTATTTTCAAACTTTTTCTCGCGTACCACTGTCACAATACAGAACACGTACAGGTGGCACTATCACAGTACAAAACACGTATGCGTAGGACTAGGTACTGAAAAAATTAATGTCCACGTTCAGGATACTGGTCTTCCGGGATGTTTCGCTGATTGGCAGGTTTGAAGTCTTCACACCCGCCCAACCAGCGAAACAACAACGCTGTGGAAACCTCAAAATTCGTAGTGGCTACTTTTCTAATTTAACGCGATTAGACGACGGAGGACGGCCAGTATTTATATCCGAACAATGGATTAGTAACTTGGTATGGAATGTATAAATGTTTTTCTCTACAGTTCAACACATTCAAAACAATTCCAATAGTGCAATTAATGTTTCCAAATTTTAAACACTGAGAAAAATTCTTACATTTCTTCGCGTACCACAGGCGTACGACCGTTCGAAAAGCATTGTATTACACGATTATATAACACGCAGTCGAGAAACATGGGGAAGAGCTTCGAAATATTACAACACCGTAGGGGACGATGTTTTGGGGGCTACATTTAGCACGATCCGACTCCTTCAAGGTCGCGTAAAATTGCGTTCGGACACACAATACCTGCCACTGAGAGTTTGGGGTGCAGTCTCTCGAAGACGAAAAAAAGAGTTAAAAACCTTTCAGCGAGAAAAAGCACCCCGCCGTTTTTAATCCTTTGAAGACTAAAATAAATATACACTATATAGACAACAGGCAGCAAAAAGTGCGGACACATTTTACTTTTCTTGCTGACATTCGAAGTCTGCACTGTGTGCCGTTCCATTTTGGACTGGTGTGCCAGCTGCAAACAAAACCCCAAGCATCCATCCTTGACCTTTCTAACAGGCGGGCGCGCTAAAATTTAAACTCATAAAAATGACGACGATTTAAAATGCGTCCGTACTTTCTGCCTCACCCTGTATAACGATTAAATTCGTACCTCACGGAGAACACAATATGCTTCCGTTAGGAAGCCCAATTGGTTAACAGTGTAGCGGGAAATAATCGCTGTTTGTTTTAACAATCATACCTAACAAACAAATGTACCGAATTGGCAGGATGCAGAGCTCCAGTGTTAAAGCTGGCGATATGTACAGTATAATAACCACTAGGCTGTAAAGTGTTAAAAGCATAATTATTGAGACACGTAGAACTCCAAGTGCCGTCGGACACCCCTGGTAGAACTGAGTTCTGCAATGGAGAGTGGGAAAGACACATGGCGGCGAAACCTAACTACAGAATATATTGCCCCTCCCGGCTTAGATGAAGAGCACAGCAGCAGAGAGATGATGACTGCCCCTCATCTGTACAACAGGAAACAAAAAAACAGGACGCTTCCGAACATGTTCGCTAATAATCATCCAACTTGCCGTGACGTCTCGTTAGCGAACATGTTATTTATTGAATGCCTGTCGTTACTGCCTCCATACTTATAATTATGTCAGTTCAAAGGGGCAGCTTCGCCCACTCAGCCTGCCCAGCGTCTCTGCTGAAGGCAAAGCAATGTACAGGTTCCGTTCTTAAGAAACCAACAGTGGCGCTAATCTTGTCTGTTACACACCGCGAAGATCCATTACCACGTTCACAACAGCCTGCTACTTGTCTCTGTCCCGTGCCAGATGTACCCACTTCACACGCTCACGGAAAGTTTTTTCAGATATTCTCTTCCGTCTACGCCTAGGTCTCCCAGTCAGCTATTTCCTTCATACCTTCCAACTAAAATTCCCTTTGCGTTTGTAACCCATCCCATGTGTAATCCGTGTCCCGCCATCTAATTCTCCTTCATTTTATTGCTCCAATAACATTTGTTGAAGAGTAAAAATTACAACGTTCCTTAGGTTTTAATATTTTCCAGCTTCCTGTAATTTTTGTCCCCATTTGATCTAAATGTTTTTCTGCGGTCAGTATTACACAGTATGCCGTTGTGTACAACCATGGTAAAATGAAAAATTTCTGCAGTAAGTACAGCTTCCTTGCTGTAGTTCTTAAAGTGTTAAGACGACACGTTTAGACCGTTCCTATCAGTTCATCTCCAGGTCCATACACAAAATACATTACAGAAAAATTACAATATTTTATACCTCATAAAGCCTACAAATACGCCATGCTCGCCTCGTCACAAACCTATACATCTACGCACCACTCACAGTCACCTTCCGAAACCAAGTACTTACAACGCTTGAAGCTGACATGATGTCATTAATTCCCTAAGAGTTCGTGTGTAGACTATGCACTATACTCCCACAGAGCTCCACCATACTGACATCGTGTGGCCATTTAGGCCCTCATTACTCTTTGTGGTATATTCTGAAATAATCCGAACAACATATTTTAATGGAAGATTATAAATACGGCGTACGTGTTTGTATTTCTTCCCTTTAAATTTCAAGGTGCACACTCTTGGATGCATAACGGTAGGTCTAAACCAGTCTGCAGTTCTAAGTATTAAGAATAACTACAGTGCAACTTACACAGTTCAGCTCACACACAAACGCGAGCTGTATAGGATAGAAATGTGCACATAAACAAAGTATTTCCCTCAGCTCGCGCAGGGGTGCGGGATTAGGGCGGGCCTATCCTAAATTAGCAGCCATCAGCATGTAGCATTACGTATGCATGTATTCTAAATGAATGCAAATTCTGTTCACCACACTAATTACTTAAGCTTACTTATCGTAGAGTTTAGACTTGCTTCGAGACGAGGGTGAAACCCACCCCACAGGCAGCATCGCTGGAGTGACCGCTCCAGCATTATGCACCAATCATGTGTCCACTCCAGTACAGGCATACCTCGCCAAACGATAATCCATTGTAAAATCTCAAATATAAGTGTTCATGAACATCCGTCCAGCGGCAGTCGAGTTGTTCCATGAGGACGGACGGACGGACAGACATGACGAAGCTAATAGTCGCTTTTCGCAATTTTGCGAAAGCGCCTGAAAAGAGGAAACACGCATACTGACTGATGTGGCAATACCATCCGACAAAAATATCACGCAAAAGGAAGCAGAAAAGAAACTCAAATACAACAGTCCATGTGGAATATTAAATGTATGATTACAGCGGTAATAAATGGAGAACCGCAATACTAACAAAGGTTTAAAGAAAAATTTGGAAACCACTCAATTAGATTCACTACAAAGACAGCTATACTTGGCAACATCACACATAATACGGAAAGTACTGCAGTCTGACACTTGAAGCCTGATACACCGGGGAGAACAGGCCTGTGACAAGAGAAATAATAATAATAATAATAATAATAATAATAATAATAATAATAATCGAAGGCGTTTTGCTTATTTCGGATACGTCCAATACCCCCGGTGAAGGAAAGTTTTACCCACCGTAGACCTCTCTACAAGACTATACAGCATGCAAACAAGGTCAAGGGGTCCTAGCAGTCCGCAATGCCCATGCCAAATTTCCGGGTTATAAAAGTAAACTGTTCCATTTTGAAAGTGCTACCTCCGTCATCAGGTAAAACAGGATGCAATATACCGTGCTGGGACCACTGGCTCCAGCTGATCTCTATCCCCTGACAACAGCGCCAACCAAAATTTAAAGTCGGAAACTAGGGTGACGCACAAATGATCGTCACGTTTAGGTTCAGCCACTTCCGCACAAGAAAGGCAGAGTTCCGATGTGCAGACTCTCTTCACTGGCTCCACCGTCCATGTTCGACCCTGGCCTCCTTCGGGATCAATTTTCAGGCGTCTCTATCCCTAGACATTTTCTCCAGCCCCTAACACCCATTTTCTTCAGATCATTCTCAACATCATCTATTTACTTCTTGGCTTTCCAACGGAATGTTTTCCTCCTGGGATATTCTTAAACACCTTCTTCACAGTTCTTTCTTCTAGCATTCTTTCCACACGTTCTAACCACCTTACTCTTTCTTTTCTGATTTCTGAGATAATATCTGCTTCTCTATACAGATCCATCAACTCTCTATTGGTGCGGATCCTCACACGCCACTTGCTTTCATTGGGCCACATATTTTTCTCATTATTTTTCCTCTCCCACATTACTAAGGTGTTCTCATCGCTTTTGCTCAGTGTCAAGACTTCAAAACACACATTACTACTGATCTACTTATTGTCTGATAAATATTTTCTAATCTGCAGAGAGAGCTTTGTAAACTTTGAGTGGAGATAACGAGTTTGGTCACCTTGGCTAAAGGCCTTGATGTGTTCATGCCAAGAACTTTTGTCAGTGGTGGAAGAAGGATCACATAGTCCTTTGGGAAGAAAAATGGTTGGATGGATGTTTGTGTGTCAACCAATAAAGGATGCGGTCGCACTGGCTGACGGTCTTTGTGATTCCTGGGGGAGTACTGGCAGGATATGTAATATGTAAATGTGGAATAAAAACAGCCGGAGATAAGATAAATCAGACCCTTAAAAAGACCGTCAAAGCCGCAGTTAAAGAGATATATCCTTAAAACCCGTGAATTAAGCACACGACCTGTAAACAACGTCAGCACTGCAGATACAGCCAAGACCCATGAAAGAGAAACCATAACAAAAGGAGGGGGACACACCTAAACAATAAATTCCGAACAAATGTCATAAAACCGTTTACTCTTCCGGTTACTTCCTATCTAGTAGCAGGGACTGGAGCCATATGGAGCTCATGTCAAGGTTCATTCAGCTGATATCCATTCTGCTGCCGTACGTAAATACAGTTTCCTTCAGTTTTCTCACAATCTTTTTTCATTCTTTTCTATTATTTCTGCCACATTCTGTCACGTCACGAGTGTTCTGCCATTTTAGACTTTCATACGGTTTCCTTTTTATTTCACATTCATGTTCTGTCATTCTGGTGTCAACTGGTCTCTTGTCCCTTATACGCGTTTACGTGCGTGCCCAAAACTGCAGAAAGCGACTGCTAGCTTCGCCATGACTGTCTTTTCGTCCGTTAGTCCGTCCGTCCGCCCGGAATAACTCGGCTCTCACTCGACGAATTTTGGTGACATTTTATATTGCGAATATGTTTCTAAAACATATCGACCAAATTCAAGTTTGATTAAAATCGGACACAAGGGATAGGCGCATTACATAAAGGTCTGCGTAGACTTTTGATAACACTTCCCTGAAATCTTGTTGGGTTGTCAAAAATGTCGCATGAAGTTGTCAAGAAAATCGAAACACACATTTCATGTCATACATACTTTCCCGAAAATTGTGTCGTTCAAAAGATAATTACAAGAAATATAGCACAGCCAGACAGGTCATAGATGAGCTAACATAATACGGCGAAAAAAGACCCTTTGTATGCCCACTGAGGCAAAATACAGAGTCACGATACTTCTGCAGAACAGACAGATGCGAGTACGAGAGCATCACAACTGTCTCCCCTAAGCAGCAGTTCTGTTACGTTACGCCACTAAATAGACTAAGCGTCCTCTTGTGCTCACTCTGAAGTGAAGCTGAGAACAACTGAATGGCAATGAGAATCTTAGGGTTTAAGACATAAAAAACACTAGAAAGGAGAAACCCAGACAATGAGGAGCTGCACTATTTGTCCTTCTGTCCTAATATTCTTATGAACATTAAATCAAGGATGAAATGGACAGGACATGCAGCACGGATAAATAAAGAGGCAACACAGAGACAGAATTTTATTATATACACTATCAGAGAAACCTACGGATATTGCATGTCGATCAAAATGCCCGGAAATTAACGTCCGATCCTGCCATGGTCACTGGACAACGTGCAACAATCGTTAAAATGAGACGGAACTTCTTACGGAAGCTAACTGACAAAAACAATGTAAAAATGGCAGCCTCTTCGCAGTCACTGCTTCTACAGACAGTCGACACAATTTCGGAAGCTTACGCCTTGACATATCCAGCTGCACCACTTTACACAAACCGTAACATTGTGACTGTCATGAACACACTTTTCATGCACACTGCTTGCGTTCAAACATGCAACGTTACGTTAACTGCCCACACTGAATACTGACAAGTTACAACGTTTCCGGGTTCTGTTAATGGACCACCACAGGCTCCCATTCAGGGAGACTGAGAAGGCCGAATCAGTACCACCACATTTCACATCTCATTGTTATGTATGGGGTGAGACGTCATTCAACGTACAAAGCGAGTTACCATTATGTTCTTGCTACAATGTAATCAGGCTTAGAGTTCAGTTAATTATTTTGTGATGGGCTGTAAATGCATCTCGGCTGGGGAGGACGAGTATGCACACTGAACTTTGGTGGAGAAACATGGTCAAAAACGGACACTTGGAAGAAAGGGGGGAAATCTGGTACGATAACATTATGATGGTTTCATGAAAATGAGTTATGAGCTTAGGAAGTGGAGAGAGCTGGCTCAGGGTTGTATTTAACGGGCGTCTGGTAAAATATATCAGAGGCAATAATTTCACGCTGCTTCAAACGCGTACAAAATACTCTTTCGATACACGCTTAAGAGCATCTGGCTCACTGATATGGCCTCATTCCAGTGGCCATTCGGCGACCACCTGCTTAAAAGTCTGCACTGCCTAGCGAAGGTTACTCTGTTGTTGCAAATCAGTCCTGTTCAACCCATAAAGAACCCTAGATTTAATAACCTACATTCCAGTTACCGTAAAGCAGTCAAACATAACCTCACAGTTGCACATCATTAAAAAGTACATTATTATTATCATCATCATCATCATCATCTCCTTTATGCAGAGTATTCACACTTATATATCTGAAACAAACCATGTTGCTAGGGTATACAGTGTCGCAGCTATTCTGCGCGTACTGTTAATGGTGCATGTAACGCTGTCTTCAGTATTAAACTCTTTTGTGCTTCTACATTAGCACTTTCCGCAGTATGTGTGCTGTGCCCAATATAGCTGTTTTCTGTAGTTCCCTGATATCGTGCTTTCCTGGTATGCTGTTCAAGTATTTTCTAAGGGATTTTGAAATGGTTCCAGTTGCTCCTATTATTACTGGCGTCACCTGTGTTTTTATATTCCACATGCGCTGTATTTCTATTATACGGTCTTTATATCTTAGAATCTTCTCGGCTTCTTTATCACATTTTTGTCTCCTGGGATCGCTACATCAATTAGCATACATGTTCCTTTTTCATTATCCCGGATCATGATGGCTGGTTTATTGTTGGGGATGGTTCTGTCGGTGTGCACTTGTTGATTCCATTCATTATTACTACTACTACTACTACTACTACTACTACTACTACTACTACTACTACTACTACTACTACTACTACTACTATGAAATCCACAAAAATGCTCGGATAGAATTTGTTCGCATTCTCATCATCTACCCGTAGGAAAGACCATTAAGGCCCAGAGGGGGAAAAGAGGTATAGCTCCACTCTTTCTTTAACCTCGGCGCTAGATGGGACTGGGTGGTCAACGCCACGCCCCGCCCACTTTACCACCGGGAAAGAGACCCGGTATCCATTGTATAGGTGGCTGGGTGGGCCCCAGGGCCGGGCTGGACATGTGCGGAAAACCTCGCCACCATCGGGATTCGATTCCTGGACCGTTCAGCCTGCAGGAAGTCGCCGCACCAACTAAGCTACCCGGGCCCTTTCATCGCCTACGTCCCTAAAAAGTGTCAACTTTTTTCAGCACTTTCTTTAAACTTCAGATTCGACCTAAGTTTCAATGTGCGTTTTATAATTACATGTACTTTAAACACTGATGCTTCTCACACATTGTTTCCAGTTCCTCAGCCATATTCACCCACTAATCCGAAGATATTAACTCATGCAGCTGAGTAAGCATCGTTACACCAATAGAATAATGCAACGATAAAACCGGAGGAGACATTGGCTTTGAAAAAAAAAGAAAAGCAACAGTTCTAGTGAACAGACTGCGTGGTTACGGGTTACTACCAACCTCTACTACACATCTGCTTTCTACAGAATTGTTTTTATCTGTAAAGGTGGCAGCACTCACCGAGAAATGGCCGTCCCGGCGGTGGACATGGACGTTTGTGGTTCTAACATCTCTTCGTCAGACGACGTGGCGCCATCGCAGGCCAACGCCACCTGGATAGCTCTGCGGGCGTCCACCGGTGACACTGACAAACCACGGTCACTGCGAGATTTACCATGCCTGAAGGTACACATGAATGCCACAAGCTTCCTGAACACACCCCTTCTCTTACCCATCACCGAACAAAATATCTGTTTCATCACATGCCACTGTCCGACGCCCTCTCTGTGACGACGGCTGACACACCAAACTTTCAGATATGAGCCCAATTTAATCGAACGTAAACTAGCATAGCAGAAATTCCTCCTCACAACAATTAATGCTGCAGTCGTAACTCGGTCTTCTATGCCTTATTCCTTAAAAAAAAGTGAGCCATTTACAGCTCGTCGATTTTTGGTGTATTTAACGGCCGCCAAGCTTCGGGTAAACTGTGGAAGAATACAGGATTAAGAGGTCGTGGCACATTTACAGAACATGCCAACCTATAAGCGGACTGACGACAAGAAACGGAAAAGTCAGTTATGGTATTCAGCCGCGCAGCCAGAAACTTGAACTCCGGCCTGGACGTGAAGCTGACCGGCCACCTGTACGTATTTCCGCAGATATGAATGCATGGAGCTATATTCCCACTCCCACATCTGCCTTTATGAGGCGCATTGGTACAACTTTACCTTTAGATCTTCGCTCTTCTTGGATTTTAATTTATCTTTACTCTACCTCCTAACATTAAATCTGACTCCCTAACTTTAAGCAGCAAAGTCTTACGCTGTTGCAACCCTTTGCGGCGTTTCCTTCACTTCTTCACAAAACGTTCTGGTGCTGGTACTCAGTGATTGGTCACCATCATAAAAATCTTAAGACATTAGTTAAATTCATTACTTTGTGGAAGCAGCGGGGTCGAACCGGTGACACAGTATTATTCTACAACGCTAAATGATCAGCACAACAAAGTCTCTGAAACGGGAAACAAACGCCGTCTTATCAAATACACTTCGGATATTCGACTCTTCCTATAGCACATTCATGTTGCGGCATTACAGACACGCAGGACACAAGAGGACTCTGTAGCAGTACTTACAACAAACTTCACTTAAATAGTCTTCGCAACTCCACGGAAAGTGTAGCCTGTTCTCGAAGCTTCACCCAGAAAATAGCGTGCCCTGCACATAACGCGCCCACCGGGTGTTAAGATGAGCAGGCACGAAATTCTCGATCGAATATTTTCAGCAGTATGTCAGCAAACCGAATAAAACTGATCTGTTACAGCATTCTAACTGAATTCCCACCGTCTGCATATATCTTCGAAATTATGCACGCTACTTTAGTGACAATAAGAATTTATTGTAGATATAAACATGTTATTTTAAAATAAAAACATATAGTTTCAAAGCTAACACCGCCAGTCCTATAGGTTATTCTTGTGTAATTTGTTATATGTTCATATCGAAAGACGGTTACGAACAGAAATTGTAGATCTTAATAAAACCTACATTTTTATAGAGGTTTACCCACCTATACCAACAATGAACACTTTTCGGAAGTAAATTACCCGGCTAGTTTTGACCTTGGTATGAAACAGTGGTTATACTGGTTCGACGGACATCAAAATTGAACAAGGCCGACAAACTCTAATTATACATCCAATACCAAATTTAACTGAAATACGCTGGGCAAGCAGAATGTCTTTAAAGTGTAACGTACCGTCGCCAACTGCTGAGCTTGTTAGAACGTCAGCGATAGATAAATGAATTAGTATGGAACACTGGAGGATTGATAATGACAGGGGAAAGCAAAGTCCTCGGAGGGCAATAAAAACTGTCCGCGTTCCACTTTGTTCACTACAAATCTCAAAATCTCACATGGAATGGCTACAGAATGAAACCGGGCCTCCGAGGTGAGAGGCCAGCGAATAATCGCCTGAACGATGGCGCAGCCCTAAACGCATCGTGCAGTTACATGTCATTTAATGCACTTTAAGTTAAACATGTGCAAGCTCTACCACAAAGTACGAGTAAACTGAGTATGCGTACAGCTATTGCAACTACAGACGGTTCGACATACGGCTCAACCAGTAACACGGTCAGCAGAGTTGAGCCCTGGCAGCGTCTCAGTCCCATAATGAGACTCTGCTGGAAATGTGAATGGGGCCCACTACATAACCGCAATGAACATGTCCTGGCACAACAGTCGGCCACTTTAATGTTGCGTGATCGCACTGTAAAACGGAGTTTGATCAGGTCAGCTGTTGCAGTTCAAAGCGCTATGATTCAGACCAACTAAGGCAGTAATGGACAACACTGGCCTCTGACCTGACCTCAAATACAAAAACGCAGAGTTTTCTGTATTACTTACACAAATGTGACACAAAAAGATATCCATTACACACGCTGCGAAACGGTGGCCTTTCTGTACGGCGCTCGCGTCGAACTAGTTCTTCCACCGGCCGCTTGGGCAGCCTCGCGGAGCTGTGAAAGCTGTCACAGTCGGTGCGTCAGGTGGAAACCGCGTATGGAAGGCATGTCGTGAAGCAGGGCAGGGCACTGTGATCACCCGCAATAGGGTGAGAAGTGAGGAAGAAGGGAACGAATAAAGCAATAAATAAAGGAAGGCTGCGAGGAAAAACAAAGCCAGGAAACAAGAAGGTAAATAGGGAAGCAAGAACCAAGCAGGGCAAGGAATTCATGAAGATAGGAAGACAGCAAAAATTAATGCAAAAAATAAAATATGACATGAAAAAAGGAAGGAAGGTTGGTGGGCATGAGGAAGATAGTTCCCAAACCGCGACCACTAGGGCGTGAAACAGGAGTGCTAACAACTGCACAACGCCGTAAAATGATACGGAATTTAACCAAAACAGTTTCCAAACTATGGACAAAATTTCCCTCAGCCCATCCTCTTTTTTCCCCTACTTTGGGTACTAGGCTCTCCATGGGCCTGTCGTGCTCAGAACTAGTGCAGAAATGGTCTTGCGGCACTTGGAACGATTCCTTGGATCGAGGGTCAATTTGCTGCCGAGCTTCTGCTGTCACAAGAAAATACGACGCGCACAAGCACATTGCTATTGGTGAGCTGTGTACGGACGTCTGCATTATATCTACGTTTCAGGTCTTGCCAGCAGAATGCAAGGTAACAATAACAGGTAATATATCACTCGAGTACTTGGCATGGAGACGACAGCGCTGGGAAAGTAAAGAACACATAAAATCCATGACGTGTCTGAGACCATTTCATGACCTTTTCATGTTATTCATACCGTGCATATATTTGCAATTAATACATTAACCAACCTATGCACTTAATTAATACATTAACCAATTTACGCAGTTAAGTGCGTAAGTCGGTTAATGTACTGCTTCATAACCTGTCGTCCGCCTTCTAAAATAACGACTAAAATGTTACATAATTTTACCTTTTCTTTTTTGTACGGCCGTCAGACTGGGGTCTTTTAAACCAGTCGTAAGAACCCCATACAGTCTAAGGAGTTCTGACAAAGATCGATTGTGTGAAAAATGAAGGAGAGTCAAGAAGGAAGTAAATATCCTACACACAATAAAAAGAAGTAAAGCTAACTGGATGGGTCACATATTGCGTAGGAACTGCCTTCTAAAACACGCTATTGAAGGAAAGATAGATGTAAGGATAGAAGTGACAAGAAGACGAGAAAGAATACGTAAGCAGCTACTGGATGACCTTCAAGAAAACGACAGGGTACGGGAAATTGAAGGAGGAAGTACTAGATCGCACTCTGTGGAGAACTCGCTGTGGAAGCGGCTGTGGACCTGACTACGGAATTAATGACTGCGCCTACGGCTACCGCACGACTGGACTTGTCATCGCCCAAGTCCGGAGAGAACAAGGCGCTTTGGGAATTACGTGCTTCCTTCCTCAGGTGAAGTGAGACATACCTTTTCAGCTTGGTTTCTTAGAAACAGGTAATCTCATAGATGAGAGTGTTTCAGAAAAAGTTGCTGGGGAAAATATCTGGGCCTAACAGGAAACTGATTAACAGGAAAATGGAGGAAATTACATAATGACGAGTTTCATAATTTGAAGGCTATTCTTCACAAATTGTAAGTGACTATTATTATAATAACACGGAAGAAGATAAAAATGTGCGAGGCCTGCAACATGCATGGAAAAGAAGGACAAACGCATACAAATTTTCGTCGGAAAATACTAAGCGAAAAGACCACCTATCAGCCCTGACGTAAATGGAAGACTAAGAAGCAAGTGCGTGTTACGGAAACTGCATGTTAGGGCATGGACTAAATTTTATCTTTCTCAGGATAGGGTCCGATAATTGGCTCTTCTGATCTCTTTAATCAGTCTTCAACTTCGATAAAGGTTGCGATTTTCTTGATCGGCAAACCGATTATCAGGATCTAAAGAACCACTTTGAACCACGGTGTTAGTTACGATGTTGGCATTCTGCGACTTAAAAATTAACATTTTCTATACTTAACGCAATAGCTAAGCACTGGCAATACTGTGTGTTGGAAAAAAAAGGCAGTAATACCAACCGCAAAAATAGTATCTGTCTCTTGTTACCCCTGCTGTGTTGTCTCACTTCCGACGTCTGACAATTAGTAGTTGGGTTTGGTGCGTATTTATTTAACGAAACAGACGTGTGACACGATACGACCCACTGCAAACAAAGGAAACAAGTTACACTCGGCACGGAGAAGCAATGGGGGAAGTAAAGTGTAGCCTGTCGTCCCGTTACGTAAAGTGTATCACGCCACGAAAAAGCAAAAATACAAAGTGTTTCTGACCAAATTTCAGCAACCCCTAAATACTTGCTAGTGTCTCAAAGGTAATACTCTTGAACCTATATTGCGGGTTCTTCACTATTGCAATATATCAAAGTCTATTATGCATGAACTTAAGTAATTCTGAAACTGGTCACCCATAAATAAAACTGCATGGCATGCAAATTTTTCGGCCTAAAACAATCAACAAAACATGTTAGAATCGCGGTGACACACTTAGCGGGTGCTGACTTCCAAGTCGGGTTGGGGACTGGCTGTCTTGCCGGAGGCACTCCACACCAGACGAAACACATGCTTGCAACAGGCCACGACCTCTTCCTCCGCACTGACCACAACCAGCACATACTGATACGATCTTCTTTAGACCTACACGACCTCAGCAACTACTGCAACGTCGTAAAATAGGGAAACAAGCCTGAAGCTTCAGCGTTGGGTGAAGAAGGACACACACGACCTTGAAACAGAAATCACCATTAAATGTTCTTACGATAAACAAGCGGGCTTTTCATATACCATGTTACAGTAGCCGAATGAAACCAGAAAAGTAACGACTGTTTTGCAGGAACACGTAACGGTGCAGCGAAATGTCGCACGAAGCACAAAACACTCAACAAGACACCCGCAAACCACAGCACTTTCAAAATTGGTTCAAAACACAGCAACAGCAACGCGACGTCGCCTCGGCCCGGTTCTCAACCACACGACTGATCCAACTCACTGACACGCGTGCCGGCTTACCAAACATCCATCCCCTACCGAGAGATCTTTACTCACTCGTATTTCTGAACTGTACTCTCTAATTGTCTCTAAGTCTATTATTCCCTCCACACACTCGGCAAAGGCTCGCTGTCACGCGTTACCACGGACAAATAACCAACCTCTCGCAGCTAGCAGTTGTTTGCAGTCACTCGGATGGTTGCCACGTTGCCGCATCGATTCCTGTCGTCACACTTCATTTCAATCTACCTCACATTCCTCCTTCCTACGAAAAGTTACGGGGAAGAAAAAGAAACAGCAGCATGACGAAAACAAGAGCTCTCAACGTAGATACATTTCAGCGACCTGTACAAACCAAACGGTGTGTACATTTCTTGCTTTACCATGGAGCTCGTCTTACTCTTAGCAGCATATCTTCACCTCAAGGCGCGGCAGCTTGGCTGGATTCACGTACAGTGAATCTTCCCTTGTAATTAATGGCACAAAGCGAAGAGTGATTTCAAGCCGAACTGATAGCCGGAAGAGCAAACAAAATAATGTTCGCGACTGTCTCAGCGGCCCATCAAAGGCAGATATACCCTCGCAACCCCTAGGGCGCTGCAGAGGGTGACCTCCATGGTAATTTAACTCAAATGGCCCCTCCCTTCGAGTCCTGAGAACTGCATACTAATATAATATATTTACAATGCTGAAACTTCCCCCAAAGGCACTAAGCTGCTGTACCTAAAGTTAGCATTGGAAGGGACACGGCTATTTGATGCACGGTATTTCGCCTCAGTTTCGCTTCAACAGTCTGTATTATTTCAGTTGCTTTGTTCTTCTGCGGAATGCAGACAAGACGTTACAGCATCCGACTTGGACTGGTACAAAATATCTACAGTGCTTCTAGAAAAGAATGCTCGGAGATTATCCCTATTCACTGAACCAGACAGATTATAACAAACTGTGTTAAGAATATTTCTCCCAGCTCGTCTTACCACTGTCATCAGATAATTAATCACAGCATGGTATAAAACAACTATGCTGTAGAGTGCAGGTTGCCACCGTCCTGAACTTCCACCACAGCATATGTCTGCACAGCGACAGCCCCAGTGAAAGGAACGAACCCTACGTGCGAGAAAACAAATGGCCTTGACAGAACATACGGTTTGTCCTAGCTAAAGCAGTCCCCAACTTCTGCCAATAATGTTTAATGTGTTCAAGTGAATACGGTAATTTTAATATTGATTTACCGCAATGCTTGGTTATGACAATTTGTTTGAGCGTAAATTTTGCTTAAAACTTTTAATAGGAAGAAATAATTAAATTGGCCGACGTCGAGAAGCAAACCTAGAAGCTCGGTACAGGAAGCATCAATGTAAACTTCTCTGGATTCCACAGAGCAGTTCCTGCAGGTTTCCCAACAAACACCCTGCCCGAAGTTCTCTGTCCCCTGTACGTGCCACATGCCACAGCCCTCACATCCACCTTCGCTTGACCACCCTACTAATATCCAACAAAGAGTACCAATCATGAAGCTCCTCATTACGTATTTCTCTCCACCTCCTCCTGTTTCCTCCCTCGTAGGTCCAAATATCCAAATTTCTTCCCCAGTACCCGCTTCTCTATCTTCCACAGCCTATGTTCTTCCCTCCATGTGACAGATCAAGTTTGGCACCCCTATATATATATATATGTATATGTGTGTGTGTGTATATATATATATATAAGCAGGAGTAACTATACCTTTATATACTTCCATAATGTTTTTGGATACAATCAGGAAGACGAAAACTTCTGAACCGAAACAGCAGCGGGCATTCCCCGACCTTAATCTGCTCTTCGTATCTTAGTGCATGCAATTCTCATTTGTTAGTGCTGACCACATATGTACAGACTTCGCCTGTCTGCGCAGCTCACTGGTCAAGACAGGGCGGTCGTGGCCAATGCCACTACTACCTCTACTATCCCAGAATTTGCCTGAAGGAACTGAAGGCAACCCCCGGTCAGTGTAGTCTGTCTACAGGCCGAGAGCTGAATCCTGGACCTGCCCAGTAAGTAAGTAAGTAAGTAAATATGGGTTGAGCCCTCACGGTCCCGTTGCACGTAGGCCTGCACAGGCCCTTTGTGCCCCCTCATTAGGTCCAAGTCACAAGAGCCCTGTCCTCCTGAAGAAGTTCCAGATGGCCCTTAGACTCAGATCTCGCACATTCTCAGGGTCCAGGAAAAAGGACCCCAGACAGATATGTCTGAGTGTTGCCAAGGCTTCACACTCACACAGTACATGGGCTGAGGTTTCCTCTCCAGCCCCACATTTCCTACACAAGGGACTATCTACCAGCCCCATTATGTGGAGATGTCTTCTCAGGGTCTTATGCCCAGTAAGGGGGCCAATAACAACCCTGGATTGTGCCCTATTAAAGGACATTAACGCGGTCCTGGCCGTAGTATTAGGGCCCGAGATTAACTCTTGAGCCTGTCTCATAGTGCAAACCAGTCCCCGCCATCGTACCAAGTGTTGTATATACATCCAGCACTGAATTTTACTCCTTATGCATTGTCTTGAGACCCCCACAGCCGGCTCTGGTCCCACAAAGTGGTGGGCAGAGCCCTCCCTTGCGAGCTCATCGGCAATTTCATTTCCACGTACCCTGAATGTCCGGGGACCCAAAAGAGTCCCACAGAATGGTAAGTAGAGATGTCATCTAACGCCTTTTGGCACTGTCGTACCAAAGGAGACGTCGTTTTCACGGCTGTAGTGCTTCCAATGCCACTTGACTATCAGAGCAGATACTTACGTATCTCTCTGATCTGTCTCTGCTTTGAATTTCCCAAACACAGGCCAAGATAGCATAAATCTCAGCCTGGAAGACAGTGACATACTTCCCTAGAGAAATGCTGAGCCTCCTACCCTCGGATTGCGCATAGACACCGGCCCCAGTCCTCCCATCCTGTATTCTGGACCCATCTGTATACCAGACGAGCCCTTTAACCACAGGTGGGGGCCCAGTTCCTTTTGCCCATTCTTCTGTAGTCAGTAGAGTAACCCTATATTTCGGTTCAAAATTATATGCTGGCCTCATAATGTCGTTCCCCATACTAAATATGGGATCCAATTTCTGAAGCCGCTTTAATATGGTACTATGACCATGATCAGGGTGTAGGTAAGACCACCCTCCTAGACTCCAGAGCCGATGTGCAGCTGCCCTTGCCTCGCCCTCCACCACTAAATCAAGCGGCGGGAGACAAGTGAGTGCCTCCATGGCACTTGTTGGCGTAGTGCGCATAGCCCCGGTTATCCCCAGACAAGCAAATCCCTGGACTCTACTTAATTGTTTTTTGGCACTGGATGTCTGACATCCAGTCCACCATACTAAGGACGCAAAGGTGATGGATGGCCTAATGATAGAAGTGTAGAGCCAATGAACAACCCTCGGTCGCAGGCCCCACACCGTACCAAAAGACCTTCTACAGGCCAACAAAGAATTTTGAGCCTTCATCACCTTGTTGTTTACATGCTCCCGCCACGTCAGCCGGGAATCTAGGGTCACCCCCAGATACCTGACCGACTCAGAGCGGTGCAGAGTGACTCCAAAAAGAAGAGGTTCAAAGAAACCATCCAGTTTCCTCTTCTTCGTAAAAACGACAAGGTCGGTCTTATCTGGATTGACTGACAGGTCTACCTCGTCGCACCACTTCTCTACAGTGTAAAGAGCCCCTTGCATGAGCTCCGACACCGTGTTTGGGAATTTCCCTCCTGCCAACAGACAGATGTCGTCGGCATAACCTTGACAGTATACCCCGCCCGTATTGAGCCTCGCTATCAAATCATCGACTACAGGGCACCACAACAGCGGTGATAAAACACCTCCCTGCGGGCATCCCCTGGCTACCGCAACCCTCACACAAACATTGAGAGTCGCTATAGCCAAGCGGCCCTCCAGGGTAGCCCTAATCCACCGGACAATAGTGGAGTCGACCCCACGGCCGCACAATGCAGTACACACGGAGCCAAAAGAGGTATAATTATAGGCTACTTCTATGTCCAGGAAAACACCCAGAGCTAATTCCCGCTGATCAAGCACCTTCTCCACTCTCACAACCAGCTGATGAAGGGCCGTTTCAACGTGATTTACCAGCCTGGTAACCTGCCCAGTAAGACGGAGGGCCATCCATTCAAGCACGACGTTCAGTTCCGGGAATTTACTGAATAGCAAAGTTACTATCGGCGACTGTCTTCAAGGACTTAGTACGTGGGTGGGACGTGTTGGACTGCAGACATTCATACACACGTACACGACACCATAAGCTTATGCAGCCCCACATACAGGAAGTTCGGCTAACAAGCAGCACATTGTACCCGCTTCAACAGAAATACCCAGAAACACTGTTCCCTCCGAACACACATACAGAAGTCACTTGCATTTATGCAACAAGCACAGCAGGCACCGCTGTCGACATTGCACTTTCACACGCTTATCTGTTCTTCTTTCTGAATAAATACATAATAACAACTGTGCCCTAATGTGTTTAGATATCCTTCCCTTTCCCACACTGCTACTGCACCCATTCCCACAGCCCTTCAAACATTTCTTGTTTATACTGTGGGCCAGTTCGGTTTCAAACGCCATTACGAAATGTCACTTACCAATGACATACATCATATGTCATTGCACATAACTCGTAAATAAACCTTATGAAGAGTCTGATATGAAAATATTAGTAACACAACAACGTCAATAGTTTATAAAGAGAAATATCCAATCCAATGCAAAACAAGCTTTCTACATTCAAGTTCAGAACAACTTTCGTATTTTACGAACCTGGAATGTCACATCTGTTTCAAGAAACCGTGAATGAACTAATGGAATCAGTCGGTACGCAAAACTGAGCAACACGATGCACAGCCAGGTACAGACGCGGATCTGCCGTCACCGAAAAGCCCTGAACAGTGGACATGTCAGTCATATTATCGCTGTGTTCCATGACACAATTTTCGTCACGCAGTTGTCAGGCCTTGGAAGTGGCTTCATTCCCCAGTTTATGCAACCCGAAGTAGACTGGCACACCGTTCTCCCAGCAGGCGAGCGTGTCACATGGCTACTGAATACCACGAAGCAACTTCGCGCATACTCAATTTGTCGCTTATGACTGCATTATTCATAATTCAGTCACAGTCTTTTGATTTTAATTTTAATTCTAATTTTAATTTTAATATCAATACTATTTTAAAACTTAATTTAACCGAACCACGGCTATAACGGACTTAGGTTGTGACAGAGTTTTGCGGGACACCCCTAAAGGTCCGTTATAAACGAGGCTGACTTCACAGAAGAAACTAAACATATGATAACGCCACGAAAGCCAGATCTCCCATCATCAACTATAAATAATACGTCATTTCAAAACGTTTAAAAATTTAACTTCTTGGGAACAAGAAAGAATATGTAGCACACAAAAGTATGAGGTTCGTAACATACTAAGATGAAAAGGAACTTCAGGAACGTATTATTACAGGCTGTACAGTTCCTCTGTTATCACGGATTGGGCCTATTTTATTAGATTTAACTATTATGCATCACACAGACCTGTTGCTCACACAATGTGATCCGCAGATCAGCCTACTGGAAACGTACGACGCCGCACTGTGCACCCTTCCGCTAGACCTATCTCCGCATCACAATTCGCCACCGCAAACTCTGCTCCCGCGGGCCACTGTTCCGCAAACTGCGCCGAGATGCTCCATCACTGAATCGGAGTAACCGTATTCCAAATTAATAGCAAAAAATAATGTATAAATGTTTCTCAATTGTACATTCTTCTCGCGGTCTGTGGCACAGATGTATGAACGCGTGTTGCAAGATATTCCACACAGTCTAGGCCTAAAGCGAACTGCGAACTTTAGGAAGAACTGTTGTAGACAATTAGTTAAGAACCGTTAGCCTAAGCATGCGACCACCGTATGACCAGTACCTACACAGCATAACACACAAAGACAAAAAAGGTACTACCTGCATGCTTGCTATGATTACCAGTGCCGCCGGTAGTTAACAGGATGTAGGCCTATCTTAAACTGCGCGGCCACGCCATATTTAGCATTAAGTAAAGTTCACCCTATAACTTGCCATGAAGGCACAGAGCGGGCGTAAAGGCAGAGCTCTACTCTTTCGTTAACGTCGGCGATAGATGGGGTTGGGAGGTCCACGCCACGCCCCGGCTGCTTTACCTGCGCGAATGACCTGGGAGGGCCCCACGGCCAGTCTGGACGGACGCGGAAAATCTCGCCCCCACCGGGATTCGATCCACGGACAACCGAGCCCGTAGCCAGCCGCTATACACACAGTTAGAACTAGTGTTATAATTTCCTGTAACATCCAGAACACTAAATATCTGCATGCACTAGCTGCGGCACGCAGCACACACTGTTTCATTCGTCAATATATTGTTCTGTTTACAAAGAAACAGATTTAAGCATTACCACCTAATTACAAACCATGGAATTTAAAGTGTCCGTCTGTCTGTGTGTAAAACAACCCCTTTACCAACACTACTGTAGAATTTCAAACTGCGGTGTCATACTTTGGGAACAAAACGATAAACACGAAGCACCGATTGCACTACGCTGACAAGCACGGGCTACTCGTTTTGTAATGTCGTCCGTTTGCTACAAGGGATGTAGCGTCGGTTTGCTTTCATGTCAGTCAGAATGAGGCAGCATTATTTACAGATAAGCCCCACAACCATAGACATTTTTATCACGGTCTTTTCTTTTGTTTCACGACAAATTCAGAGTCAAGTAGCGCTCCATGGCAACTGCCTAGCGACGAGGGGCGGTTCGCAATATACCGAGAAGGCGCCTCTCCCTACTGCAGTTGCAACCAGATTATCAACACTGCCCGATTGCATCTAATCAGCTGTAAGCACTCGCTCAAACATTCACGTTCGCTGATCTGTACTGAGCGTTTCTTCTAGAAATCAATAGCCACCATTCTTCGCTACAAACTAAAGCGGAGTTCGTTCCTGGGAGAGTCGGGCGCGCCAGAGTCGCAACGCATAACCTCGCGTCACGGAGCGCTGTTTAGAAACTCAACGCACTCTCGAAAGCATACTGACCGTAACTTGGTACAGCTTTGGCCCTGGCAGTGTGGGTAGAGAGGAGCCGTATCTCGCGGGAAAACATGCTGAGAAAACACACAGGACCTGTCAAAAACGTCTCTGTCACTTGCCACAGGTAGCTGTTTGTTAGGCCTTCAGTCTGCAACAAGCCTAGAGTCAAATTTATGCACAGGCCTAATGAGATAGAACACAACCCAAAATTCTATCTCGTAAAATAGAATCACTCGCCCTCACAAGGTACGATTTCAGTTCAGCCCTGAAATACATAAGCTACTGGGCATAAACATCTAAAGGTCTGACTTCCCCCTGCGAAACCACGGACAAGGTCAAAGTTGTACACCTGAGTAACAAGAATACATATTCGTTTTGTTTATATCTCTAGCCACTTGAACTAATCAGATACAGACCTGAGATGTGCGACTCCCTCCTCACGATCTACGACGTCGCCATTCTCGTACGGCGGTGGAGGTGTCGTGCAGAGGTCACTCAGCATGTAGTCCAAGTCACTGGCGAGAGTGTTGAGAAGCTGCAGAAAACCAGAGCGACCAATTACATCATCATTTTCAGCCAGAAGTAAATGCACAGCTCATAGGCAAATACAGCTGCATTTGAACGCCAGTGTTGCTCAACTAGTGGGTCGCAACGTCAAACAGACTGCATTCCTACACATCTGACGTAGTTCAAAGAATGCCATGTTATCTGTCAGATCTCCAACAACCCATTTTGTTAGCTAATGTGCTGTGCTGTCCTCTCCTTTTTTTAATGTTACTGAGTCAATATTCTTCATATTCATTACATGTGTTATAGGCCTACATAGCGATCCTTCAAAACAATCCTTCCGCAGCTGTTTGCACCTTATGACTCTCACGCCCCTTACAGTACTAGGCTTAGTCGTTTATGCACTTTATAGCTGTAAGTTCC
Organism: Coptotermes formosanus; assembly: GCA_013340265.1. Lineage (NCBI taxonomy): Eukaryota > Metazoa > Arthropoda > Insecta > Blattodea > Rhinotermitidae > Coptotermes > Coptotermes formosanus. Next base: position 586,866 of record BLKM01001701.1, on the reverse strand, counting down.
AGCTCTAGCATAATTTACTTTCTTAAGAAAAAAAAGGTAGCTTAAGGGATCACCGTGCCGTCTAGAGCTACTTGTGTATCTGTCTGTGTATCTCCCTCGTTCAACTTTTAAAAGGGTTGACCGATTTTCGCGAAACGACGTCTCGCTGTTATACTGCTCGAGGCTACCTCATCATACTTAATTTCCTGCAATCAACAATAAAATGGGTGCAGTTGCAATCTTGGACGGTGGGAACAATACTTAACGTAGTATCGTGAAATAACGTACGGCAGCGTAACTTCGAAACGCAAGTAACTTTCGTTAAAGTAACTTTTACAGAATCTAAAGCAATAAGATAAGGATAACGTGAAAGCATCCCTTCGCTTGCAGTTTCATAAAGGTGAATAACGAAGTACTGGCGCCAGGCACATGATATGGAGACACCACGATCGTTCCTACACACCAGACAAGGAATATCTTTTGCAGGTCTACAATTACAATCATGGAGGCGCTGCGAAATTTTCAGGTTACAGCCGAAAAATTTATGTTACACAGAAAATACAGACAATAAAACCCCCACATGGCGGCCCCCAGGATAGCGCCAACGTCACCTAGCACCCATGAAATTCTGTGAACAGACGTTCTCTGTTATAAAGAATTTCGATTTACCACCACCCTCCATATACCGCCACAATTTCCGGTGAACAAACACTGTCACTATACTTGAGGATTTGGCTGTATCCTTATTATTCGGAATTTAAAATAAGATGAAACAAAATACAAAAACAGTAATAACAGCAGTAACGGATTTTTTGCACTAGAACGCTATGAAGCCAATCCCAGCGGCCACGCGGTCTAAGGCGTGGGCCTGCGGCCGCTCCCTTGCTGCGATTGCGGGTTGGAATCCCACTGGGGGCATGGATATCTGTCTCTCGTTGAGTGTTTTGTGTTGTCAGGTAGAGATCCCTGCGTCGGCCTTATCACTCGCCCAAAGGACTCCTACCGCTTGTGTGTGTGGTGTGTCTGAGTGTGAACGTGAGGCCTCGATAACATGGAGGCCCTCACCCACTAGTGGCTGTCGCGCTATTGAAAAAAAAAAGAGCGATATGAAACAGTAAAGTAGAATTTGTGAGCTGTGCTGAATTCCTTGTCTAATAAGTGAAGTGCATAATACATCATATCTGCGGAGAACAAGTTGCAAGGAGCAGTAGCACTGGAGTTTCAAAAATCCCACAGCCGTATTGCTGGAGATTCAGCTATTCTGGAATGTTACGCTCTGTAGGCGTTTCGAAGGACTATAGTGCCTCCATCATCAGGGTCAAGCAGTCTTTGACTTGAATCTTCAGGAGTAACACAACCACACTTTTCACGCGCACATACGCACATACTTCACAATAATATGTGGCACACTGAATTATGCAGGAGTTTGCCTCCAGGTGAAAAGAGTTAATTCATGCTTTCATCTTGCTTTACTTGACAACATGTCCAGTTACAGTAATTATAATGAAGTCAAATGATAGGATGAATAACAAATCAGAAGAGATATGGAGGGAAGCTTTGCGGCATAATTAAAGTATTGTCCAGGCATTTACATCAGACGAGAGAGAGAAAAAATCTCAGGATAGGCCTATTTGGGTCGACGTTTGAACCCGAGACCGGCCGAAAATGAAGGAGTGCTAAACACTTGACTAGATGTTACGCAGGAAAAGCTGAACTCTACTGCTGCGCTCTGGTGTATATTCAGATCGGTTACACAGGTATTACGGGGCACTGATTCATAAATCGCCACTGTATTTCATAATATACAAACTGCTGCCAAAAATTTCCGAAACAAAGTGCCTGGATTTTAACCGAGTATGTAATAGACCTGGCAATCCCGGTGGCCGCGCGGTCTAAGGTGTCGGTCTCCGGCCGTTCGCTTGCCAGGATTGTGGGTTCGAATTCCGCCGACGGCATGGATATCTGCCCCTTGTGAGTGTTGTGTGTTGTCAGGTAGAGGTCTCTGCTTAGGGCTGATCGCCCGTCCAGAGCAGTCATACCGAATGTGTGGTCTGTTTGAGTGTGATCGTGAAGCCTCGAAAATGAGGAGGCCCTGGCCCACTAGGGGCTGTTGCGCCATGAAAAGAAAACGTAATAGGCCTATCCACGTGTATTTTATGTCTTTAACCATCCCTGCTACGATGCGCCAGTTTTGAGATAACTGAAAAGTTTGATTTCAGTTTCATGCAAAGCAGAGAGAAAGGAACGGGAAACGAAATCTGTCTCGCAACTTTTGCAGGCACGCTTCTGCCTCCAGATATCATATAAACCCTTTAAGCGTTTCGGAAGATAAACACTCAGACAGACAGGACCACACACTTATCGGCAGGACCAGAAATCCAAGCACTGCGTGCCAATAAATACACACCAAAAAAAAAAAAACAGACCGAGAGGCGAACACGTTCCCATGCACATGTGTTTACGTGCATAACATTGCTAGAAACAAAACTAGGCTTTCAGATTTATACAAAATTATCAACCAATTTTTAAAAAATGCGTACATGCGCCTAACGGACTTCGATATTTCCAAAAGTTTCAGCTAACTGAAGAACGTTATCTTTAGTAAATATGTTTTAAGGCCCACTCACAAAAATTAAAAGCCATTAAATTCATCCAGTTGACAATGTCGCTTGACTGGCGGGCCATTTCCCAGTAAAAACAATGCCTCCGTGCCACTCGCGGTCACTAATCGCTGGCAGCTGATCTCCCCTCAGTCTGCATTCTCTTTGATAATGGATAACTGCGGGAGTGTGTTTGATGCTATGGTCAATTTCAGCAACATGATGACAGCTTTGCTTTGTTTGTTACGTTATCCCCTCGACTTTCATCTGTTACCGCATCTCAAGCGCGGGCCATATGTGACTTCAGTTTCATTGCGTATCCTAGACACTGCGCGCGACTGTTCTAATATTCCGTTAAAGCAAGGGACGGAAATTTTTCTTTTCTCCGTTAACAGCTCTGTGTTCAACCAGCCTACCCTTGAATGAGGTATGTAATAACGACTTCTCGTGGATTAACACATACCAACCAATGCAACATTGAAATATACATATTAACCTTTATAAATAAATCCCTATATATGTTTCGACGAAACAAGTCGTCATCTTCAGGGGGTCAGTGATGTGAGGTCCACACAGGCATCCATATGAAAAGGCACTAAATCAGAAGTTCTAACAATTAATAGCCACGTTTGGTCACTTTCGACGTTTGCTCGGAAAATTTTAGGGCAAGACCCTTGACCAATGCTTCCTTCTTAATTCTTTCAGAAGCTATGTAACCTAGGCAGCTGAAATGGTGCCATTAACTTACACAAGACAGACCCTACGCTCTGAATAGCCACTACATATTTACGTGTAATACCAGCGCATGGCGGAATGTCTGCTCTGGTCTGGTATCCTGTATCGAACACACAACCCTCGCCCAGTGGCTGAGGGTAGAAGGCTACATCCCCTACCCAAGGGAATTCCATAGTGTGTGCATGCAATGCTGCGGATGTCCATATTATGATATGATGTTACAACGGGCAATTACAACAGGAATCGAATGGCTGTAAATGTTGTTGGGTCCTTTGATTCACTGACAACTTTATTATGGTTTGCCATGGCCACAATCTGTACGCTGTGACAAAATGCTGATCAGCTAATGGGTCTGTACTGATGTGTGTACTCTTCTAGAATTATTTTCTTATTATCAGCAGAACAATACTCACCACGTCTGTCTTGTGAAAGTAGCAGTACGACAAACAGGACGGAACTGTTACAAGACAGCTACGTTCCAGTGGCTCTGCTAAAGCGATCCCACTGTTGTTAGGCAGATTATGTAAACATTCTGTAACTTACTCAGCATTTCAAAGCCTGGCGGCTGCAAAATGTTTCACAATGTTTAAGATTAAAAAATTCTGAAATTTCCCACACACACACTGTACGAGTATTTATGTGTTTTGTATGTGTCTCAACAAACAGCGCCATTTTTCCTATACAACACTGATTGCTTTTTTATAAGCGAGATGGACAGTTTACTGTGAGGTACGAACTGAACCTCTAAATAGAACAGATAACGCTTCGTCCTTAAAGAGTTAATATTATTATATACTAAAGGTTCTTTATAAAAAATAAAATGCAGGCATAGTGGTAACGTTATGCAAATAAGTTCAACCGTCCACATGATCCAGCTAAAAATTGACTTGATTTCGATTAACTTGTTACTGAGAGTATACACTTTAAATTCCGAGATGAATTCATTTCCTTTTTTATCTCCCCAATATAACCCCAACGACCGAACTGAAGTTTACTGATTTTGTTTTTTTTGGGGGGGGGGGGGGCGGATCGTATAAATAACTGTTACACGGTACGCTCTCTGAATGCTGTTACTCCCCACCTGGCACGTTTCTCTATAAATCGAAAAGAAGAGAGAATATTTTCTGGATTTACGTAATGTAATGTTCGACTGGCAACATTACATTTCCGTCTGAAATAATGGATATCAAAATCAACAATGCATGAGTAATCGCATAGGCATTTCAAACACGCAGTCCATCTATAAATATCAACACATATGTGTGACCATGTAGTATGGTATTTTACGAGACGTCCCTCTACACATTTAACTTGATTCACACGTCCGGCAGCTGTCAATAGTGCCCTACAACTCACACTGCCATCTACCGTTGTGAATAGTTCATCATCGCCGAAGGGCATAATGCATGACGCAAGTACAGTCAATGCGTCTGTATAACTTCTGCAGTTAAAGTTTTGTAATATGGAAGCGTACGTTACATCGCACGTTTCGGATTTAAACGAGTCATGGGCTGTGCTAAACTCCCTTTCGAATCTGTGTTTCGGTAAGTGTGGAGCAGAACGAAGGGTGGCGCCGGAGGGTAGATGCGGACCATGATGGAACTGAAATTGCGCTCCAGACTGATAGGGGTGTTAAACGTACGCTTTCGGATAACTTACGGACATCACATCAGAGAAATGAACTGCCACAAGTCTCATCAGGCAGCTTGGCACAGTAGTTCACTGTCCTTAAAACTACTTATTTTACTGTATTTAAAAACACCAACATTGCCGCCGTGTTGTTTTGTGGCGTTGAAACAAGGCCTTCCAAATTATGGCGTCTTCCTAAAACCGAAGATTCCTTACCGTACTGTCATCTGGAAAGACTGTGTGACAGATTAGGCGCCATGGGATAGGGTGCCCTAATCGTGCTCAAGATACGCATAAATTCCCGCGTCTTCCAGCTCAGGGTTAGGGAAGTGGCGTCGGCTTCCTCCCCTGCAAAAGACGCCCTACAGTGCATGACGGGCAAAGCAGTACCTGAGCGCAACACCACGCCGTAAAAGCATACAGGAGAAGTGCCTTTACTTTTTACGTTTTTATCTTGGGACTTGGCAAACTTCACGCTGTGACAGCTTTAACAGCGTCTGGTAGACCCCAGCGGTCTGGTCATGGTGCTGGAGTAGCGCAACGCGCAGTCACTTTACCGGCTGAGTCTTCACGGCCACTGTCGTCTGTCTACCTCGGAGTTAGCTTCAAAGTCGGAAGGGGCCAAACGAAACAACCCGTGACGGCAGAAGACGGCACAGCCAAAAAAAAAAAAAACTCGTGTTATTCCACCCTAACCCAGTCCGTGGCAACATGTCGCTATCCAAAATATCAATCACATTTCGTAATGGTTCCTTTCCATTAGTATTGCCATGTTCCATTTAATCAAAATGCGAATCGCGAATATGTGATTTAGTGAAATGCAAATGCGGTGGAGAACAGTTTGCATTTCGCTTATGTGGGGAAACCAATACAAACGCTAAATGTCCTCCATTACTGCAGATGATTTCATCATTACTCATGCGAACCCTGAAGCTTTCATTATCTTTAAGTGGCAGGCCATTTCATCCCCATCCACAAGAGGCACGGCGTCCCCTTGTTCCTCACGCACGGCCTGCATATTCGAATGCATGCCGGTGACACGAGACAAACCCTGATGCACAGTGATGACTAAAGTTTATTCAGACATCCTTTAATGCCGCACTTGTGAAATGTGAGAAAAAGGAAAGAAAGAAACAACCAAAATGTGGAACAAAGGAAAACAACGACACAAAGAAAGAAAGAAAGAAACAAACAAACAAACAAACAAACAAAAGGGAAGGGGCTAAAGAACGTAAAAAAATAAAGAATAAAGAAGAGACTGAAGCAGCAAAAATAAGGAAAGAAGAAATAAAACAAATGGCAGTAAAAATTCGTTAATGTATTGATATTACCGGTGAGTCAGACTACAGACAGGGCGTCGAATGATTGGGAAAGGACAGGACTTATGGAAAAAACTGTAAGGTTAGCAAGTTGTCCCTGTCTTGCGTTAAACGGAAGGTCATGAAAGCATACGGGGCAGTGGCGGAACAGCACTGAGCATTTCTAAACTCGGAATAAGATGGAGGTGATTGTTCAGCTTCAAGCCCCGTCCGCTTTATCCCCCAGGAAACAATCTCATGCACCCACTGCTAGGAGGCTGTGTGGTCTTCACATACAGTCTGGATTCTATACAGAAGACAAAACCTCTCGGTCTGTCAGGAATGGAACGGCAGTTCGTTGGTCGTCCAGCCCTTAGCCTAGTGGCTACACCGAGTGGGCTACCATGCCCCGCTTTAGGAAGCGAATCTGTAACGTGCCTGCCGAGTCTGAGGTAAACCACGAACAATCTCAATCAGGTTAGTCGGTGTTCAGCACGGTATTGGAACCAACACCTCCCGAATTGAAGTCAGCTATGTCACTCCTTGAGAGAACTTGTGCGGTAGAAGCAAGGACCAGAGTAAGAGAGGAATAAACACAAGCAAGTAAAAGACAAACAAAGAACGAAATTAAGCTTATGGACGAAATTATTAACGAAAAGAAGGAAGCAAGAAGTAGTGGTATGAAGAAAGAACCAAAGTGAAGAACAAGCGGAGAAATGAGAAGGAAACAGGAAATCAAAGTCAGGAAGTGCGCCTGTGTACGGTCATCTCATTTAGACGAGTAAAAAAGGTAAAGCAGTCCCATTACAGGCCTGGACACGCCCACAGGGTTCCAGGAGGTCGAGGCTCCCAGATTTCTAGACAGTCGGCACATGAAGGTGGTAAGGTTGTCAGCCATACGCACCGGCCGCGTTTACCCCCCAGGAAATATTCCTGGTACTCATTTCTGTCAGAGGCTGAGTCGACCCCAGGGCCATAGGATTATGCCACCGGAAGGATTATGCCAATGAAAAAATCCACTGACACCATCGGGAATCGAACCCGCGACCTGCCGGTTTGTAGCGCAGTGTCTCAATCAACTGCGCCACCGCGGCCCGCGGCCCCCATTTAAACGAGTGGCTAGTGATAATGACAAGTACGCCTACATGCAGCCATGTCAGAGTTTGTGAGCGTATGAGACCAGCTTCTTGATCTCAATGAATATAATTTTGGGGAAGCAAACGAAAATTGTGCTGACAATGTTGCTGATACTTGCAGTGACAGCACGTCTCTGTATTACCCGGCCTCATCTTTTCCTTTAAGGAACTCATCTGGCCTGTAGAGTTTTTAAAGCTTGCTGCTACAAGCTCTGTGCAGGTTCGGGCCCATAATGCAGTCTTCAGTTCAGCAAATATTGAATCAAACGTTCGAGCAGTTCCATTCTACCCCTCTTCACCCTGCATATGTACAATTTAAGCAACAGTGGCATAAGTCTACAAATAAATACGATTTCTAAGATACAGACGAGAACACACAATTAATTGGGTAACATAATAAATTTATCAGCCGACAAGGAGACGAATCATAAGTACCGATCATTCCAAGAATTTTCGTGTTCGGAAATATTACAGCCTCAAAGCCTGGACCACTACCGCCATGTTGAACATTCAAAATTCAACATTCTGCCCACAGAGTGTATTTCTGTTTTGTTTGTAGGGATCTCAGAATAGTGATAATTTCCCTGCTCACAATTGACTGGTATTTACAAATGAGAAGAGATGTTTATTGCGCGGGACAAACTGAATCTACATACAATTCGGGTTAATTTCGTCTTTCGCCACTTCCATCATTACCACATTTCTATACATCATGTCGCCAGAGAATTTTCAAATGCTCAGTTACAACATGTCAGTCAATCCCAAGGCAGTCCATGTTGGATTTGTGACGGAAAATATGGTACTGGGAAGGAATTTGCAGCATTGATGGAATGAGAATTTTCATTTCATCAATACTCCACATTCATATTCATTCACACACAACCGACGCTATATGGTCCAAATAATGACCGCTTCGTCAAATAATAAAAAAAAAGTCACAACCGCAAAGTACACACCTCGGCAACCGTATCGCTTTTTAAATGGCCATAAAAACAATAAAAACGGCTACCTCTCGCTTTTTCGTCATGATGTCTGTTCTTTATGAATGTTAGCGCCTAGTAGACAGCTGGAGCACAAAGTGACAGCAACAGAAGATATAGAAAGGTATGCTGATTCGGTACCGCAACGCCCACCTTTGCCAAAAAAAAAGTTGTTTTACTTCTGGACGGCACAATCGATTACTGCATATCGCTACGCTAAGTTCAGTGTGTTATTGTACAGCAGTTTTCTTTCCAGACCTTTTCATGTTAACAGCCTCCATATTCAGTAACATGAATTCAAAGTTTAACAAATGGTTCGCAGCGCGAACCAACCAACCATCCATCCAACCTAACTAACCAAATAACTGACTGACTGACTGACTGACTGACTAACTAACTAACTAACTAACTAACTAACTGACTGACTGACTGACTCAACAATTAACTCAATCCAGTACAGACCTTCTTGAGAAGCTAAGAGCTGATCTACTGGCCAGCATATTTTGCACCTTCTATGGAACCCGAAGGGTCATTACCGTGTGCACACGAAACATGTCGGTTCGAGGCACTGTGCAACATATCACAACATTGTAGATTCTTATGGTACCGAGTTGTCTGCCCACTTCCCAGCCCCAGAATGCAGGACGACCCCATACATAACTGTCCACAACGGTTTATTCTCACAACACAGCAAATATGTAGGGCGACGAAGAATTAACTCCAGCTGCTCAACGTTCAAGCTGGATAACAATCTGTCATCATAGGTTGGCCACCGCTTATGCAGCACACTGCATTCGCGGCTACCCCCCACATCTGGATTCCGCCTCCTTCATGCCTGCCTTGGTCACAGCAGCCCCACTTAACATGTACACAGAACACAGAACGCGAGCATACGTCCGTGTCCGGAAAGTACCTTCAATCGGCGATTCCAGTATTCATGTGATCCGAAACACTGCAACTGAGAACTACCAATGGTCATTAGATGAACTGGTAATGCCCAGGCTGCGTCTGCCTCTACTTGGAATGAGACATGTGTCACTGTTGCAGGACTGTGAGAAGGGTTGCAAGAGATACAGGGAAGTATCTCACAAGTAACTGGAAATGAGATTTGTAAAATACACATATATATCTATATAGCACTGGAACTGGATAGGGGTTCAATGAAACACCACTCCCCTCGGGGCCGAAGGGAGAAGCCAGCGGACCGGAAAGCCGGGTGGAATGACACGGACTTTATAATGGGCTGGACGAGGGAAGTCAAGCTACAAACACTGGCACAGTTACTTTGTTGTAAGGAACTAATTCAGACGACCTGCGGGTTACGACGGCCTTAATTTATGCTGATCCTATAAAAAGTGAGCGCTTTTTGACAGAAAGACCCGCTTTGACGGAATGTACTCAGACACGAGAAACGCTTCTAAACATCTCAGCATGCGTCACAAAGTCAGTCCGGTTTAAGATGAGACATGGCGGGGAACATTCGTTACCATGAGCCACTTCATGGTTTCTGAAACTGAGCGTCCATAATAACTGCTGCTTTCTTGAAACACACATATGTGTTGGTATTGGAAATAATTCTTACTGCATTTTAATATCGCTGCAGTCCTTTTCTCCACCCCCCCCCCCCCACCTCCAATGGCGCAGCAGACCCTAGTAAAGCCAGGGCCTCCTCATTATCGAGGCTTCACGATCACACTCAGGCACACCACACGCGGCAGGACTCCTCTGAACGAGTAATCAGCCCGACGCACACACCTGTATCTCACAACACACAACGCTCAAAAGACAGACACCCAAGCCCCCGGCGGCACTGGGAACCGCAACCCCAGCAAGTGAGCGGCCGTAGACCCACTACTTAGCCCGTGCGGCCACTGTGATCGGCATATTCGTCGCCATTGCTTGTCTGTAAATTAACTTCTTTCATCAAGTACTTGAATTGAGGAGCAGTTTAGTGTATTTATTTCGTTATTTATTTACATGCTGACTCAGACGTCTAAAGGCCAGTTACAAAGTCAGCACGACTGCACAACAGAAACTTACAAACCAACATGTCTATATGATTGATTGATTGATCGATCGATCGATTGACTGATTGACAGACAGACAGACAGATAGAGAGAGAGATAGACAGACAGACAGACAGACAGACAGATAGATAGATAGATAGATAGATAGATAGATAGATAGATAGATAGATAGGTAGGTAGGTAGGTAGGTAGGTAGGTAGGTAGGTAGGTAGGTAGGTAGGTAGGCAGGCAGGCAGGCAGGCAGGCAGGCAGGCAGAGAGATAACCAATTGCGAACAGTCGACAGGGCACACTCCAACTGAAGTGACGAAATGTTCACAGGGTCTCTGTCAAAGTATGAATTGCGTTCATCTGACTCAGGACAGGGGCCAGGGATAAGCTCTTGTGAACGCAGCAATAAACTGCTACCATTTCTGGACTAGCTGACGCCCTATTACTGGACAGAATTCTGGTCCATGAGATTAGTTCAGTACGAACGCCTGAACGTTATTCCAAACACGTAACAGCGTCTGAACCACTGCATGCACAGATCTGTAAAACAGACCTATTCATGCTACCACAAGTACTTTCAACACAGAGCTCTCTCCGAACACAACATGCGTAGCGGTCGCGTATATTGCAGGCGTCCTCAATGCCTTCGGTTTAATACAGAGTTGGCTGAAACACATAAAGGCTAAAAGCACACACATTCATAATTTTGTTATTCTGCATGGATATGTAACCTCGTCCCTCATCGGAAGTGTAAAACCTAGACGCAGCTGCAGAAAGCTGCTGAATAAGGAGCTTCGTTAACTTGCATTTCTGACGAAATAGCATGAGCACAATTAAATTAAGGATAATGAAATGGTCGCGACATGCAGCACGCATGGTACATACGAGACGTACACACAAATTCTATGGAGCAAAACCTGAAATTAGGAAACCACTTGGACGACGTAAGCGTAGACGAGAGGTTACTTTATAATGAAAAGGCGTGTCAGAGTAGGCCAAGAATGTGACACTCAACATCATTCGAACATTCGAGAACAATCCGGAATTCTATATTTTGTACAGGAGACAAAACGTAACGTAACAAATTAAAACAAGAAACAACAACGGCTTTTACCTGTTGTTCTGCACTATAACAGATTTCTCTGGTAAACTCCAGGTAATTGATCTATTTCAGGTTCCAAACAGATAAGAAGAAGAAGAAAGATTGCGCAACGCGCATTGTGAGCAAAGGTTATGAAATAAAACCATTAGGTATTTTCGTGCAACAATTATAGATTTGTAGATCACTGACCCCACAAAACAAATGCTTTTATTAGACATACCGAAACCCGATAAACGTAATTTATCACATCATAAAAATGCCACGTCGTGCATCACGCCACGTGTGAGCTACACAACAACAGTGAAAAAAGGACAACATGGCGAATCGAGACACATGACCACGGGCAAGTTCTGAAGTCCAACAAAACAGCAACAGAATGGCAAAACTCCGATAATCCGGAACTTCAGCCGTCATTACGGTACTGTTCCCCCGAAACACAGTTCGAATCCCCGTAATCCCACGTCCTGTGGTTTCTGTTGTCCTTGGGTAGGCCCAGGCCTGTCGGTGAGTTGCCCTTCCTTCCGGGTACAGCCAACCACGGTCTGGGAGACAGTCTCTGGCTGCTTGACTGCGTTTCTCCGAAAGTGGGTAACTACTTATAAGTCGATATGGCGTTACGGCCAGGAATAACTTAGTGTTCATCAACCACGGTATCTGTGTATTTTCTGCTAAATCCGCTACTGAACTGCAAACTGAATAATCTGTTATAATTAATCATGCAGATATGGTGTTAGAAGGATATGAAACATACCGTGGGCTTAATGCGTGTCACACAATGAAGAAATTATCAAAAACCCATACAGTAACCAGTAAATTTCGACCTAATTCGAGAAGCTTGAAGCAGGCAAAGTAACAGAATGTAATAACATTTAGGTATTTAATATAAAGACGTGAACACAACACAGACAATAATAAGATGTGTACGACAACTATCAACAAGGATGAAACTGCACAAAGGAAACGGTGTATCTGAAACTTGTTTTTGATATAGAAAGAAGACAGATGAACAGAAGCTTCGGAGATGAGATTTCGCTGATAAACAGGAGATTAAGCTGTGGGGCAGAGGAATAGAAGATACCTCAGAGATGAACAGAATGGCAATATACAATCACAATTGTGAAAATCATATGGGTTTCTGAAAATTCCAGATTACGTTCTTAACTAAAGAGCAAAGGAAAAAGAAGCATATATAAAAATTGGGGTAGGCTGTGGCGCCGTTGGCCGAAGCACTGTGCTACAAGACGGAAGGTCCCGGCTTCGATTCCCGATCCTTCCTTTTCCGGCCGCACTATGGCCCTGAGGTCGACTCTGCCTCCAACAGAAATGAGCACCAGGGATATTTCCTGGGGGTAAAAACGGCCGGTGCGTAGGGCTGACCTTGCCACCGTCATGTGCTGACTGTCTGGAAATTCTGGGCGCCTCAACCTGCCGGAGCCCTAAGGGCCTGTCCGGGCCTGTATAGGGATAGATCCACCTTTATATTAATAAAATACTGCCGTAACAGAACCGAACTCAATCCACGAAGCCGACAGCAAATAACTATTGCTACTTTACGGATCAAATTACCTCGAACGGCGAGAAATGCCTTCGCGAAATTTCTTCCGAGGGTCGGAAATAACAGGGGCTTACTCATTTAATTGTACGCGAAATACATCGGTTACAAATACTAACATAACCGTCATGTCTGGCATTTGAGGCAATTACTTGAAGCCTGTCGCTAGTGTGAACTGCAGCAAGCAAACACACACGTTTCGGAACTTCAGAGGTTAAACCGCACAGCCCAAATATTGCCTGCTGAAGCTGTAATTCCGCCGTACCCCGGGTTTGTCTCAAAAGCGTTGAGGAGCACGAAAACCACGTAAATCGTCACGTAACGACGCAGGGCGCAGATGGCATCCAAACAGGTGCTCTGATGTCTAATTACAGACGCTTCCAGAATTAATGTGAATACAGCACTGCATTAATAGGAACACTTCGAAATGGCACTGCCATGCGACTTCATGGATTAATACAGTAAGACAGACTCCACACAGCGACTAGCATATCGACTCTTAATGTGACAGATACACATATAGTGACGGCGAATTCTATATGTGCCGGAAGGTGAAAGCGCAATGAGGAGGTTGCGCGGCCGTCTAGTTATTTCACCTCCGAAGCTAATCGAAAATAAATTCTGCGGTGAAATCAAGAAGCCTAGTTTCCTTCAAATCTCTCAGTCCGCCGGTGATGTTAGCTGTAATTACTTTCCTTCAGTCTACATGATGCTACTGCCACTCACCCTACAAGGTGATGCCAGCTGCAGAGAAACATTGATTGCTACGTAGCTTAAATACCGATTCAGTGCACAGTTTCCGATCTAAAGATTAGAAGTACGGAACTACAAGATACAGGCCTAATTCTTAGACAGCTTACGATCTGCGAAACCTCCTAGATGATTCATAACGTAAATCAGATATTTCGTACACAGAACATAAAGACATTTTGACACTGTTTATCCCGTGCATGTGACTGAAATATTCTTTCGTCACACAACAAACGCACATTTGATACATAAAAATATATTATTACATTGCTTCTACATGTTTCGGCAGCATTTACGCCATCTTCGGAAAGCTGTACACCAAAATTTAAACTGACTAAAACATCATACATTAGAAAAGCAATTCCTACATTACTACAGCATTCATGCAGCTAGTGTCAACATATAGGTTTCTTAATTTGTGATTAAGGTGGTACAAATATTTTTAAAAAACATCATACACCAAACAATAAAATAGTAATATTTTTTCTACGATGCCTTCATTAATTATAGTTAAAAAGTTGTATGGTGATATGTCGCAATTTTTTCTTTGCATAGGATACAAATATCTAATTTAGTCTTTGATCCTTTTTGGACCTTGTCCAATGCTCCTTCTAAGCTGCGCGGGTGCGCGGCTGAGCAGTAACCGAAATGTTCCCGCGCCCACTGAATTATTGTCGAGCAGTTGGAATTTTTCAGTTTTCATTGTATATATCCTTATTACGCATGTTACAAGAAAACTTTTAAAGTGCCGCGCTGTCGTCAGGTCGTGTAAAAATTTTCTGCTCAGAACGGCAGCAGGTCCGCGCAGCTGTAACAAAATTATACGGAAGGTTGATCTTGCCGAGGTATGATGTGTTGTGTGTTCCGTGTAAGAGGTGACAGAGGTGACTCACCTCTTACACGCAACTCACGTCATACGGAAAAAAGATCCGTAGGGGACCGAAGAAAAAATTAGGTGTTTGCATGCAGAGAAAAAAATACAACATATCAACAAGCAGCTTTTTAACCATAACTAATGAAGGCATAGTAGAAAAAATATTACTACTTTATTTGTAATGTATTATTTTTTTTAAAATGTCTATACCGTCTTAATCACAAATTAAGCAACCCATATGTTGACACTAGCTGCAGGACTACTGCAATATAATACAAATACGAATTATTTTCTGATTCATATTTTAGTACTAAATTTCGCAGAAGGCGGAGTAAATGACGCCGAAACATATAGCAGCAATATAAGAATATATTTTTATGTGTTCAATGTGCATTCGTTTGTGGATATTTAACGTAAAGACGTGTTTGCTGTGACACTTATAATCAGATGGTATTATGAATAGCGTCCCTACGCCATTTTCCATTCGACAGTTTCCTTTCGTCCCGTAATAGAGATTCGTTTGTTTTCTACAGAATCAGACTCAGCTGGCGCTTTGCATGGGCGCGCTGTTCCAGGCTCTCCGGACAGTCTGACAGGCGGATACACACAGCGCTCGGCTCGCAAACAAACGTCCATTGTGTGCACAGCAGATGACTGAAGATTGTACAATCAGTATGGGAGAACGGAGAAGCGCGAGCAGCATGTTGCCTCACATTAACAAGGTTGTTTTATATAGATCCATAATTTGTAATTAATAACACAGTCCGCAACTGAAAAGAGTAGTTCAGCACTTCCATTACAAAGATAGTACACATTTTAAGCTACTTCACTTTATTATAGACATTTATTCTTGGACGCATTTACAAACAGCTCATCCCCTGTCGGTAATCGAATCCCGGTTGTCCAACTCGCAGCCTAATGACCATACTGACTGAAACATTCTCAGAAATGTGGAATAACAAACGCAAAATAAGTCGTCGTGTGTATCCACGAACTTGCAGCCACAAGAGCGTTGTAAGCGTGCAATTTAACTTGGTTGTTTGCTGTCTGTTTCAGTTGCAACCAATTAGCATTCTGAAGCACGCACCGCTCTCGGATACGGAATGCTGCTCTGGTTAACATGGCGCCGACTGTTTGCGGGCAGTGTATTTGTTCTGTGCAAGGCAAATTGTTCCGTTCGATTTACAGTGAAAACGTATTTTATTGGACTCCATAATAATAAAGCCCCACAGACACACATCTTCGCTGCTTCTGGGAATCCGAAAAACATCGGTAAGGGCCGGACCAACTTGGCAACACGAATTGAGGAAAAGTTACAGATTATATTTCGGAACTGGACAGAGCTACCGGCATAAGTAACGCGATAAACGTAATGTACAACACACAGGAAAATCTGTGCCAGGAAATTTGAAATGGACTACCAGCATATAACAGCTACTTCATCTTCAAGGGTACAATTTTAGAGCAAAATATTTGTATAGTTTGAAGTCAATACAGCACGCAAAAACTGAAACGTGGAAAGAGGCTTTCGTGACGGATTTAAAGGACTATTACAGCACTCTCCTGGAGACTCCGAGGTATATCCTGAAGTCCCTGGCAGAAGAGCCAGCTGAAAGGCGAGAATCAAATGCCCCGCATATAAAATAAGAGTACTAATTAATTATTAACACGAGAACACCAGAAAACAAAACCGGTTGCCACGTGATGTGTCGGCTCCTAGCGCAAATAGTCATGCCGCTTTCAGTTTCCCATTTTTCTAACGACAACAATGCAAAGATAGCAACCCTAAGAAAATCTGCGTAAAACCGACAGCACTTACGGCAAAAATCGCAAATTTCATTAAGGTCAGTTTTGGTAGAACGTAAACTAAAATATTTTCCCAGTGCAAAACCTGCATTTTCTTTTCAGAATGATAGCGACAGCTAATAAAATTTTGACGTAAAATCACAATTTCAGCTTTAACTATGGGTATAGATAAACGAGAAGCTTAATTACAATGGGTCGCGACGGTGTTAATGTACATTATGTCTAACAACCTTTGTTTAATGCAAATGGAAATACAAGCAAACAATGCGTAATGACACGGCAGTAGATGTATTTGTAAAGTTAATCGTTTCGCTGGCCTCTCTGGAAAGAGAGAAGCGCTTGAAAGGAGGCACGCGTCACAAATTCTTTTTTTTATTCGGTCCTGTAACTCGAAAGCCTACACTCACGACATTCCTCCAAATGGTACTCCTTCCTCATTTCTTTGTTATTCACCGACACTATTTCAGTTACTGG
Organism: Coptotermes formosanus; assembly: GCA_013340265.1. Classification (NCBI taxonomy): domain Eukaryota; kingdom Metazoa; phylum Arthropoda; class Insecta; order Blattodea; family Rhinotermitidae; genus Coptotermes; species Coptotermes formosanus. The sequence continues at coordinate 569,934 of BLKM01001701.1, read as the reverse complement.
GATTATAGTACACGAACTTGAGTGAAGAGCAAAGAATTTGGAAGGATGTCTTACCCAGTACGAAGGCATTCTTGAGGCATTTTCCTGCAGTAAACCTCAGCAGCTTTACTCATAATCTTGCCGACATTTGAAATGAGGACATACGAACAATAAACACGAAGGATAAACCATGAGTAAGGTTGGTTCTGTTGTTAAAAGGCTAGGCAAAATTTCATTTATATAGCAACACGCATTGAGAGCATCCACAGAGTGACGAGACAAAGCTGCGAGCATTGAAGTTCTCGGAATTAACGAGTCAGTGGTACTGGTCATAATTGTGACACCTCTCCTTCATCAGACAGAGCGCACTGTCCCCACATGCAGTCCGGATATAGTCTACCAGAAATCAAATTACGCTTGTCCAGCCTGTCGTCAGCCAGTCTAACGTTGTCTCCAGGACGACTCCAGTCATCCTCTGCTCCTTCTGCTTAGCCATACAAAACCCTCCTCATCGTTGCACCTTGTACTTTCATGATCCATTCAATATTGCTTTACAGTTAGGCCTCTATACTTGCGAGTGTCGACCAGCCCTCACGCAATTTCCCTCTCCCAGTTTCGCAAAGTGTAACCAGCTCTACCACTTATTTCCAAAAACTAAGCGTGAAAACAGAACCCTGACAGCAGGAGCTGATTATTTGAAACTGTTTATTCCGTGCAACATGTTACACGTCACGTCATTCAAAAACCCAGCTACTTGCACATACAAAGCATGTAAGATACATACATACATACATACATACACACATACATACATACATATGATATTCAAACATAGTATAATTTTGATATAACGTATTTTATTTTACAATAAGCAATAACTGTGTTATAACATTTTAACCTACTGTATATACTTACACAAACAACGGCTTCAGTAGATTTTAAACTACATGAGTTTTAGGTGTTACTCCGTGATGATGGCGGTCGACCACCGAAACATGTAGGAGGGAATATTAATCTATGTGTCCTACATGCTTTGTATGCGCAAGTAGTTAGTTTTTTAATAATAACAAATCAGGAGCTAAGTTCTTTGCTCTCTGACAGGAACTACGGGGCCATATACATAGTGTTAGCCACCCGTCCCTTTTATCCAGATAATTGATTGATTATCAATGCACCTCTGCCCTCGTAAGAATATCGGGAATAATATTTCCTGCCATAAAATGTAAAAGTTTGTTCTAAACTATTCAGACTTGCCACGTTTCCCAATAAGGATACCCCTTTATGCTCTCAATAAAAGAGAACTTTAGATGCCAACCATACGGGAGGTACAGGATTCCCAACCTGTGGCGGGCTATGAATGTTACGTGACATTCCTGAGTTCCAGAGACTAAAAGCAAAATCAGAACATCACAAAGCACAGGGATGGTAACCTATACAGCGCACTGATCGAGACGAACGGCAACCTATGGAGGCCAAAATGGCACACATCACACAGCTATGACTACGTGGAGCGCTTACTCCCAATGTCTGCCACCAACTCCATCGAGCACCCTCTTTATATGTAGTTCTTTATCCAATCAAGAAAAATTCCGCATTTGATGGAATCCCAAGGTTCACTACCAAGTTCACAACAGCCCGACACTGGACGGCATCTTGAGGCAGACAACATTCACGTCTGGGTACTACAAGTGGGCCCTTCTATTCAGATTTACCGACCAAAACTCTGAGTTACACGACAAAGCCAGTGTGGGAGGAGCACTTTACTAGGGGCAGGGAGGGATATCGGAAGAAGGTAACGGTGGGTAGGTTCGGCTGCGAAGTGAAGGTGTATAGATAAAGAGCAGTAACTTGCATTTTTACCGCGTGTAGATTTCGTCTGAAAAATACTAAGTATTTCTAAGGATTCCGTAACGTGCTACAAGCCCTGCTCATCTCGTCACTGATCTTACAATTTCCGGCACTATGTAACGTTCCGTAACATGTTGGATTGTTTACAGAGAGTACTTGTTCAACTCCAAGAATAACCCTAAAGGTGGAGGACAATGCCTCGTCGGCCGTCCGCGATTCATCTTCTAATATATTTGTAACTACTCTCCATGCCTGCAAGCCGTCTGCTCCATGCTGTTGTCTAGTAAGAAGGAACTGGCCTACTGAAGCTACAGGCTAAAGTTGTGCCACTAATGCATTCCAACTTCACACCGCCCTCGTAGTAAATCGCTAATAATGCAAAGGTATGACAACGGCACAGAGGTTGATAAATTGTCACTTACATGAAACGCAATGTTTGTAGATTTATTATGATTTCAATATGGTGGAAGGATAATAAATTCTGTTAATGTCATGCAACATCGTATTTTTACGTATTTTTACACTTTGTTCCTTTTAGTTTTCAAATTCCCAGATTAAAAATGATGACACCATTACTCTGTGACAGCCCATATATATTCATTTTTCTTTAAATTATACAGCCCATCTGAACGTATCTTCACGCGTGTTCTATAATTGTTCTGTGGTTCCATATACGTACAGAGCGGATGTAAACAGGAAATGAACATCAACACGGAAAGACGAAAAGAGTTGAATGAGTGCATGATAATGGACAAAGGCTTATTAACTATTTCTGTAAAAACGCACTCCAATATGGCATATGGAGAGCATCTAAATGCCTTCCTGTGTGCTTTTTTTTTTGTACAGGTAAAGGCAACGTTGTCCCTACACAACCCACGACGGCACACACGGGGAGTGGATGTACAGCTCCACTCATGCTCAGCCTCGACACTACACGGAACTGTGTGGTCAGCCTCACGCCCCGGCCGCTTTTCTCCCTGGTAAAGAGCTCTCGGTACCAATCCATATTTTGTGTATAGGGCGAACGTAAATGATTGTCATACAGAATTGAAGGCAATAGGGCGAGCTACATAATCTCTTAATTGTTAAAGGAAATATTCTAGCTTACTTCTGTCAGGGTTTCATTCCTTGTATTTTATGGATTTACGATTTGCATTTCTAACGCTGTACTGTTTATAAGATAATTTCACGTCTGTAAAAACTTCACACACTTGATCTTACAAACATTATCCCTCTGAAGACTGAAATCAATCTGCGTTACTTGCAAAGATTCATTTCTTACCTCACAGAGAACACACTGCGTGTTTTCATTATAAACACCCATCGTTTAATACTCGCTACTTACAGCTAAGCATCATACGAAATAAATACACTGCGTGGGCAAAAGTCCGAGGTTTTTAAAGTTAAAACTGGCAATCAATATTATAAAAAAATAAGCGTTATTGGATTAATTACCCTATTCTGTCGCTATGCAACAATTGAAGTCGTCCGCAGTACGGTACGCAGTCCCGCTTTAAAGCGGGACTCGCGGGACTGATTATTGCAGACAGGGCGGCATTATCGGTCGTTTGGCAGCAGCGCAACTATAAGCGGGTTCTGTATACAGATGGAAGCGTTTAAAGTAGGAAGACATCAGCAGTTACCGGAAGTTCTTACTTGAAAGATAACTTAAATAAATCTAACAAAAAGAGTACTTCAGTCTGACAGCCACGTTGCTGTACGGAAGTCACACGACCTGCCTACATAACTGCATTGGTTCGGATACTGAAATGTTTCCAGCTTTTACCCCCAGATAACATTTCAGGTTATACGCCCAAGGTGCCTTCCAATTTTAATCTTCTTTTGCCTGGATGAGGACTGCACGTATCAGATTTTTGTACACAAGCCGGAGGGGCTGCGCCCTGCATCACTGCAAAGTTTCCCTACATGCATGCGGGAAATAAAGTACGCTGTGTGAAATTGTGGCCCCTGGAGACGTCTACAGAGCGTCAATCCTGCAATTGCTAGAGGTGGACTGAGCATCAAGCGTGGATAAAATGTGAGTGGGAAAGTGTGCTCGAAACACGAGGCAAAGTAAGAAAATTTAGATAATGGCGAATTTTATCATTTTTTTGTCATTCTCATAATACTCGAGGGAAATTATAATAGGAAGCTCTTTACCTAATACCATAAGGATCACCAAATCAGTGACGATGAGATGGGCGAAGGCTGTACCAAGCGTGGGAAAGATGAGAACTACGTACAGAGTTAGTCGAAATATCCGAAGAGACGATATCACTCGGGTACGAGAATGTAAACTGGAGTCATCCGGTTCACGGGAACCTTGCCATAACGACAAAATTTTCGTGCTCCGTGATGGGCGGCGAGTTTCTTGACTAGCTGAGCGACTACGAGCTTCTGAAGCACTGTACCACATCTAGTTATATACGTAAAGCCAGAAAACGTAAAATGCAGGGGGCGAGAATTAAATGCACCCACGTTTTGACTACCTAACAGTGTGAATGAATATCATGTTACCTGAGGCCACACAACAGTTACACCTTGCAATTCCTTACAACCAACTAGCAAATATGGCGGCCCTGCAAGTCCTTAGGTTCAAAGAAGGAGCGTGGACTTTTAAGGGATGCACATTTGATATTTGCGTATTTCTTTATGGAAAAAGCAATACCCGCTCAAACCTAAAACACAGTTTCATTCTTGTCCCTAAGTTGCAAACCCCATGGAGCAATCTTTCTTGAGAAGCTAGAAGTCCATAATGGTCTAAAGGTTGTCCGTCCTTTACGGAACTTGAAGGTCTATTACCGTGTTCACAAAAAAGCCCGTTTCCTATCTTGAGTCAACTGAATCCGGCCTATATCCTGATATCATGTTGCTTGAATATCCACTTTAATAACATTCTCCCATTCACAGTCCTCCAGTGTGATTTCTTCCCCCCAGGTTTCCTGACCAAAATTCTGTACGTATTCCCATCTCCCCCCCCCCCCCCGGTTACAAAACCTTCCTCTCTCGATCCGTCCACACCACACACAAAATTAGCCAAGAAACGGGAACGTTCTTTCAAAATCCACCTCAACCACTGAGTAATTTCGAATTTTGTACAACCCGGCATTGATAACTGATACTGCGCCATAAAATAAAGTATTAGATTAAGTTAGGAAAGTATATTTGCCTCTGGCTCCCGTACTTAACTACAGAAACAGAGGGGAAACGTGGAAGTAAAGGCCAGCGTATTGTAGACGTCGGTACTAGACGGGGGTACGTGGACAGCTAGCTAGCTAGCTAGCGTCACACTTCGGCCGTTACATACGTAGTAATCGCATCTTCAAGGCACGTGCGCAGGTTTCCACCGTTCACTGTCAAAATACAGGTCTAAAAACTGTTTTCCCCAGCGTCGCCAATCGTTACACAGTTCTTCATCTTTTGGCCATACTGGTGTGTAACGCAAGCCTAAATTAGATTTCTTCTTTGACAAGATCCTAATGCTGTTGATAGGCTGGTCCCCAGATCCGGCTGGGTGTGGCGGTGTAAAGCATATGTCACGTTTCTCCCAGGAATTGAACCCCAGCAGCCCAGTCCTTGAGGCAGACTCACATTCGGAATAGCAGTACATCTATATGGTAAACGTCCGTTTTTTTGTCTGTCTCACACGGCTTCTCGTAACGGCGCGTTACAGAGAAAATGGTAAACACAATACGCTCCTCCCGACAGATAACACCGGGAAAATTTTTGAGCTATTTTGTACTTCCAATATTAGGCACAAGGTATACAAAAAAACCTTAAGACATCATATACACTTTTTCACCCAAATGTGCACCGTAAATAAAGGCAAGTTCCCCTTTGAACAGATATCCTTGCAGTAGTGGCTGATTTCAGTAAAAAGACATAAACAATAGCCAATCCCTGACACTGGACTCACCAATTACCACTGCAAGTAGATCATTTCCATTTCATGTGGGAATAGTGGAAGAATTCCTATTAGGCTCGCGAGGTTCCTCAACTGGAATTTCTAGTACACCAACGGGCTAATTGCTGGCTTCCCGACGACAAGTTCAACCGGGCTTGTCATCCAAGTTCTCTCTTGCTACGAACTGGAGCTGAATTCCTCCTGTCAGAGGTCTCCTCAACTGCCACTACAAGTGGAGCAGGGGTACTCAACTATCGTCGCCAGAGGTACAGGATCTCATCAACTATCACGTCGCGGTGGGTCAATTCCTGTCACGTTACAGGGGTCCTCAGCGGTCAGTGCATTGTAACTTAGGGCCAAGACCGGTCACATTTGGAACCAGGGCACAATTCCGGTCACAGGGTTCATCCATACCGGTGTAAGTTGAATTGGGGGTTCCTCAACAACTCGTCACAGTAAAATTGGAAAATGGGGCCCGTCAACTTCAAGTACATGTGGACCAGAGACACCTGAATTATCAGTAAAACTGGACCATGAGTTCCTCGTCTACAGTAGAAGTAAACCAAGGGCCCTTCAATTAAAAATGCAAGCGGATCTCCATGTAGAACAAAACACTATTCCTCAAATTCGAGTCTCCATCTTTCTGCACGGCCACGACAGTTAAAAAGTAAAAGACATTTCGTTTCTTGTTTATGTACCTGTTAAACACTCTGTATCAACTGCTGCCGCATTGCGTCAAACGCGATATTTTGGAGTGACTTCGAAGGGCGAATCAAAAAGAGACGGCCGTAACCTATCAATAATCTTGGACCGTGTTGTCTGGTAGGTTATTATCAGCGTTTTTGAGGAACCTGATATCAACACACTTGAAGAGGAGTGACTGATAATAACCTCAGCCATGACACCTGATTGTTAGCTGGTAAACAATGAACAATGTCGATTTACCAGGGTATAACTGAGGTAAGTCAACATTGTTCCTAAAGTGATGTTCAGAGACACTTTTCTTTAAAGGAGAATTTGTGTAGTTTGAGTCGGCCTTTAACTCGTTTGTCCTTTTTGTCTTTCTATATGTGTAGCCTACCGAAGGAGAGACATGTTAACTCAATGTCTTATTTCTATACATTCAAAGAAGACGGTAAATTAAGAAGGAAAGGGAAGGAAAGGAAAGGAAAGGGAAGGAAAGGAAAGGAAAGGAAAGGAAAGGAAAGGAAAGGAAAGGAGAATCGGTCTGTATTTTTTAAGTTCCTTTGTACATCTTCTGGAGATGGAAGTTGAATTTCATAATTTTCCGGCTTCGTGATTCGCAACGCCGCGCTGTCCCATCTGTTTCTGTGTTCATGCGATTGTTCGGCCGATCCTTACACACGGAACAGGGAAGGGGAGGAGACTATATATCTCCTGAGGGTTGCTCGATAGGGGTTGCCGTTGTTTTCATATTAATACTGAAAGGTAAAAATACTGGTGCGGGTAAAAACAAGGGGGGATGATCTAAATTTTAATTTCTGGTTTGTATGGAAAGAGCAGTAATGGTTAGTACCACATTTGATGTTTAGTGAAGTAGAGGGTTATATAGCGAAATGCGGCTTTTATCCCCCAACCCTTACTTAAGCACACGTGAAAATAATTCCGCATCCTTATGCCATTATCTGCAAGTGCAGGGTAATCCCCTCACACCTCACATCTGCCATGGGATAATTTTGTATGCGCAGTCCGTGGGCTCTGCCAGCTTGCCAAGTCACGTTGCAGGGTACACCAGTCTTCGATACCGACACTTGACATTCATTTTTGTAGACAAAAACACAGTCTGGACAAGGAAAATCAACAGGGCAATGTACAGTCTTTTCTTCTTCATATCCGTTAAATATGAATTATATCGACAGCAAAACTTTTTATACAAAAGTTACTTCGTTGTTGCATTTGTGTTGTTGTTATTGTTGTTGTTTTGTTGTTGTTATTGTTGTTGCTGCTGCTGCTGTTGCTGCTGCTGCTGCTGCTGTTGCTGCTGCTGCTGCTGCTCAAAATAATTTCATTCATTTAATCAACCATCCATCCATCCATTCATCCACGGACTGTCCCCTGTGCGATGGTTTTCCTTCACCCAAAACTAAGTTTCTCCACACGCCCCTGTCTCTCCTATCATCTTCTGTCAGTCCATGGTTAGTCGTACTCCATCTTACTCCATTCATCCATCCACCTTTCCTTGGGTCTTCCCTTCCTTCGCCCTCCGGTTCTCATTCCATGCATCTTTTTCCTGGCATTCTCTTTACGTATCCAAAGCATCGTGATCGTTTTTCTTCAATTACCTGATTATGTTGATAATGATAATGTTGATAATAATCAAAGGCCGAATGTCCACAACGAGCAACAACAACGTTTACGATAGACACTGCCTCGGCAGCAAAACTGAGTACTCCTCAATCGCGCGAAGACGAATATCATAAATCGTATTCGAAAATGGAAAGTATAAATTCAATTGGGATGCAGGTATAGAAACCTCGAAAGCAACTGTTAATAACGTGCAAATATGGCACACTTATTAAAAATAAAACGAAGAAAAACTGAACAAGGTAGCGTACATTTGACTGCATATATAAAAAAACATAAGAAAAAAATTTACGTCAGAACAGAAACGCGTATAAAATGCAGATATATATTCTCAAATATTGAAAACACAACGGGGATGTGTCATCTCAGAATGTGTAGAAACTGCAGCACTTGAAAACCGCGCCACGCTAGCACAATTTCAGTCAACCACAATACGTGTATCTGATAGCAAACGCCATCATTCAAGCACTTCCTGTACGCAGTTTCGATACCGTAAAGTACCAGGCAGCAGTTTCGAGGTTCAAAAGTTTCAAGCATGTTATTTCTTACCACAGATTTCTCAGAATCAACTTCATTGAGGCTGCCAATCTTCATAAAGATACAAGTAGGCCTAAAGTTGTTCCTGTGTACGCCACTGAGGCAAAGCACCACTGATTCTTAACCTCAGCACCAGATTGATGTAAATGGTCTTCACATGCCAGGGGAAGAACCAAGGGTAACCATCGTACACGTGACCTGGTGGGTGCAAGAGCCAGCGTTCACGCTTTGTACAAAAGATCAAACTCTTACGTCTACCGGCAATCGAACGAAGGTTTTTCTGTCGTCCTGCCTGCAGCCTAGTCACTATACCGACTGAGCTATCCTAGGCCCCAGGATGACGGCCAATAACGGGAACTGAAACGATGGATTCCGTAAAAGAAGGGCATCTCTTCACCAGCTGAGTTACTGTCAAGTGCCGAAGAAGATACCAGTGTATTGGACATACCCCTTGCCCCAGTTACAGCCTGACCACAATACAGCCATCTTTCAATCCCTGTCACAAACTTGGCCTTTACTCCCTTCTTTAACAAAGAAACTATTATTTCTGTCTGGCGCTACAGAGCGAGCGATGAGACGCTCGTATATGACTCATCACAAGCAACCGCAATCGCGACTACAGTAAATTCTGGGAAGGCGACGAAGCCAGGGGGACATCTTCCATTTGTATGCACTGTCTACACCAAGTCAGCAAAATCAATGCACTGATGGGGTGGCTGTCAGTGCCTGGAACCACTCAACAGATGTACATGGCATTTTGTAAAAACTGTCGAGCGACTTCATCCTGATGATTGAGGTCTTCTAAGAAGGGGGGATAATATTGAAATGGATCTTACGGATATAGGGTATGAGGACGTGAAATGAGTCCATCAGAATAACGGTCTAATTGCGAACTCATATGAGCACTGTCCAAAACCTTCGGTTTCCGTAACAGGCGAGGAATTACTTGACCAGTTGTAGGAGATCAGGATATCAAGGACTGCTCCTTGGAGGTAATTACAAGCCTATAAAGGATGTGTGTACAGTTCTCACTTCCTTCATACTAGTCATATTCCCACTCCATCGTGGCCTCCGTCATTCTGTACACTGCGGTACCCTAAACATTTTAAGTAACCCGTACGCCCATAAATCACAAAGCTTCTCTTTAATTAATGTCCAAAACTGTTTACCTATTTTCCTTAGATTAACCGCCTGGTGGAACCTATACTATGTCACACAGACGGCTGTAGCCCAAGTCACGCTGCAGCTTTGAAAATACGAAGACGTAGCTCCATCAAACTGCTGGACTGCCTTCGTTGTCTTTTGGTGAGGCGACAGGAAGTTGTGAACAGACTATCGTCGAGTGTAAATTCGACATGAAACGAATGATGACATCGTTCCTAAGCGTTACGTAATTTAGAGACTGCTTCATTTCTGTTGTTCTTTTCCCCCCTCTTACAGGGTAATAGAGGTCATCACGTCGTGACAGTGTTGCACAATACAAACAAACAGCGTTGTCAAAAACCATACTGACGTATTTAAAAACAACAAACGCCGGGTCACGGTGTGTTTGTTTGGAATTCAATTAATAACGTTCTATAATAAGCCTCTAGAGTATGCCATAGAGCTCGGTTTTAGCGCACCACGTGCGACTTTTGTTTAGCAGGATATTGGCTCCTCTTCCCCTCCCTCTAGCAATGCCAGGTGTTGTTAAAGAAACAACAGTAAAACCGTGTGGATACGCGCTTCCATGCTCTACACTAGATATAGGGCTACTGCGTGTGGAGCTGCAACACGGATACTGAGTGATAATTGTGAGCCTTCAGCGCCAGGTAAATAAGGGATAACGAGCACATACAAGAATGGGTGGAGGACAGAAAGGCAAGAAGGAAGAAGAAACAAAGCAAGAAAGGATGAAGGAAGGAAGAACGGAAAGATAGATCAGAAATGGCCGTCACTGGTAACATGTTTCGGCCTGAAAATATGAAGGAGCACTTTGTTACTCTTTCATGTGAAAGACACAGTTTTCTTCCTGGTGAATGACCGGGTGTGGTTTGGTTTGGGAACCTGCAACCTTCTTGCGTTACGGATAAAAAGAAAAACGAGCATAGCAAAATACCAACTTGCTAAAGAAACGCGTATTATAAGATTCATGTCCAATTAATGTCACATTTAATTGGCTAAAAGCAGGCAATAAGATTGTGGTCAGCTGGGTTACAACATGCTGCAGTTTTTTCTATCCTGAAGTTGGACCGACGAGATTCCTCCGAAACGAAACTACGAGCTGTCATAAACTCCAGGAATCAAAAGCGTAATAACACTGGGGGAGGGGGGGGGGGGGCAAAACTGACCACGGGTGTTAGGAACTCTATTTTACAAAGGAGTAAAATTTGAAAGAGGGGAAAATTGGTCCCACAAAACGCAAGTTTCTCTTTTATTTTTTGGTCTATTTTTTATTTGCTATTATTCTATTCAGTAACCAAAAATTCCTAGGTTGAAAAAATATTGGTGAGTGAATTTAACCCCCCCCCCCCGCCCCTTTCTCCCAAGTTATGCCTATGCCGGGGACCAAAATATTTATTTTCACCGTCAATAAATCTTGTACTCAGCATCTCGAATTTGAGGTTACACTAAAACGTGCTGCCTTACGCACCTTGCAACTTCTCTTTATAAAGAATGCCATTTTGAGAGTGGAATCATTCCAAAAATAAGTAAATCACAAACGCGTAAATATTTATAATATTATATTTGCTACCCAACAGACGATAAATACTAGAGGAAGATGTGTTTAAAAGCGTTATACTTAGAGAACCATGCAATTAAAATAGTCCATTTTCATACTGTAATGGTACGACCAGCTTTTATCAAAGCAATTTAAACTTCATACCTTTGATTAACACAGACGTTATTCTTTGCGTAACAACATCACACCTCCGTAATCTCAAAAGACAATTTGAAAAGTTAATTAACTCCGTGGAGTTACATGTATCTGACAAGTTATCGCACAAGAGTCGCATCTCAAAGTGTTAAATTTGGCTGAACGTTCTAGTCGAAAGCTGATGATAATTACTACACAGAATACAGAGTTCCATAAGGGATCACACTGAAAACAAACAGGCCTGATTTCTGTTACTCATATAACAAACACTGGTTCAAGTTACACCTTTCTGATATTAATACTCCCAAAACCACCAGCAATTAGCAACTTTTCAAGGAACAATGATTCATCAGCCATCATACCGCAATATATCATCTAGATACCTCCGAATTACATCTAGCAGAATTCTTACCGCACAATGCACCGTGGTGACAGTGAGTCCTTTTTGGGACCTGCGGGGTACGGTAGTATTCTGGGCACGGGTGGGTGTTAGTAAGAGGGGCCAGTTTTTCTGAAATCTTGTACTTTATGCATATTATCAATCGTTTCATATTACAACTAATAACAAATGATAAAGCACTGTCTTGCGGGGACAGGATCGGACCCAGTCCTCAGGACAAAAATACGGTCAAAACCTACTCAGTTGTGCCCGATAGACAAAACTACTCTCAGTCTCCGGTTCCTTAAAATAGACCACGACCGACCACCCAACAGGAAGGCAGCTGGGTTAAACATATGAAACGGCTACACAGTGCGAATGCCGCAATCAGAGCAAGAATTTCGATTTCCTGACTGGTTATGACACCGTACACACGGTATTAAGTTACTTGCATGGTGACATTGCTTCCATCAAGTAAACAGGAATGCCAATTTGCCGAACAATTCGCTTTGTACGTAAAATTAAAGCTGAGGATAAAGTCTCTGTGACTGACACCGCTTCGTAAAGGTTTCGGGGCGCGAAGGGTAAGTTCCACGCATTCGACTTTGAACACACTGAACATAAATGTACTAGATGCGGTAGCACTTCAGCAACCATAGATGTACGCCACACGCAGCGATTATTGGTAGGCCTATAAGATTCATCACACACACACGCGCGCACACACACACACACACACACACACACACACACACACACACACACACACACACTCACACACACACACACACACACACACACACACACACACAGAGATAGAAA